>PVKU01003544.1:0-175273 GCA_004027475.1 Anoura caudifer | reverse complement strand
AATTCTCTCCTTCATTTGAATCTTGGGTAATGTAATTATAATGTGCCTTGGTGTGTTCCTCCTTGGGTCCAACTTCTTTGGGACTCTCTGAGCTTCCTGGACTTCCTGGAAGACTATTTCCTTTGCCAGATTGGGGAAGTTCTCCTTTATTATTTGTTCAAATAAGTTTTCCACTGGTTGCTCTTCTTCTTCCCCTTCTCGTACCCCTATAATTCGGATGTTGGGACGTTTAAAGATGTCCTGGAGGTTCCTAAGCCTCTCCTCATTTTTTTGAATTCTTGTTTCTTGCTCATTTTTTGTTTGGTTGTTTCTTTCTTCCTTCTGGTCCACTCCACTGATTCGAGTCCCAGTTTTCCTCCCATCTCTGTTGGTTCCCCATGCATCTTTCTTCATTTCACTTATTGTAGCCTTCATTTTTTCATCTAATTTGTGAGCAAAATCAACCAATTCTGTAAGCATCCTGATTACCAGGGTTTTGAATTGTGCATCTGATAGGTTGGCAATCTCTTCATCGCTTAGATCAATTGGCTCTGGGGCTTTGATTTGTTCTCCAGTTTGAGCCATTTTCATTTCTGGCTTTTTTGTTCGTTTGTTTGTTTGTTTTGTCTAGTCGCGGCTGTTACTTGGTGAGGGGTGGAGCCTCAGGTGTTCCCCAGGGCGGGACAGCCCAGTCGCTGGGTAGTGATGCTGTATGTGGGGGCGGGGTCTGAGAGGAGATAATGGCGGTTGCTTTACTCACTCTCAGATTCCAGTTCCTTTCACCGCTTCCCCTTTGCCTGGATTATCTGAGTGTGAATGTGGGACCACCCGGTCAGCCAGCTGCCTTGTGCGGCCTCACTGGTTCTGCACAGTTGCTGCCCCGTGCCCGGCGTCTGCTAGTCGCCGCCTGTGCACCTGGGGGCTGCCAGCCGCTGCTGCCTGCGTGCCCGTCCGCACCTCTGCTTTTCCCTGCCACGACTCCGCCCCTCTTACCGGTCTGGATGAATCGTTGTTGGACTTCCAAACAGTTTGATTTTCTGAGTTCTGGTTGTTTTCTTGTTTCTAAATCTTTGTTGTCCTTAATTTGGTTGTGAGAAGAGGCACAGTGCGTCTGCCTATGCCTCCATCTTGGCCAGAAGTCCTCCATGCTGAGGTCTTAAGGACCAAAGTGGACCCAAGAGATAAGCTGGGACAGGCCCCCAGGCACATCCTAGGCAAGATGGCTTTGGAAATCAATGGTCTAAACAATTAACCCATAGGACTAGCTAGAGAGCAATAGTCAATCTGAAAGTTAAAGGTCTATAGCAGAGTTCCGATGAGATCCAAGAAAGCACATGCAGGAATTCTGTATGTCCATGGTGCATGAGGGAGGGGCCCTTTCATGGAACATCGTTGGCCCAGGTCACAGGTGGAGAGAGAACAGTTACAGATACAGAGACAGACACTAATCTGGTATCTCACTACCCCACCCATTTCTTTGACAGGTGGAATGAGTTTCATCTGATGGAAAACTTGAACCTCTTTAAGCATATTCTAGAAGTAAGAAGTGGTTTCCTATGTCTGTTTCCCTGGGCCTAACCTTTGCCAGTAGCCTAGTGACTTTATCTGGCCACAGCATCATTGGGAGTCCAGCAGGTCTCGTGTTACAATTTGGTTCTCTGTCCCAGGACGACTGTTCTGACAAGGACAGAGGGTTGGAGCAGCATCTCAGTGGTCAGAGAGAGAGCAAGGGACTTTATTTATTTTAGAGACAGGAGGGGAGAGAGAAAGAGAGAGAGAAGCATCATTGTGTGATTGCCTCTCACACACCCCTGCTGGGGGCCTGGCCTGCAACCCAGGCATGTGCCCTGACTGGGGATCGAACTGACAACCTCTTCGTTCGCAGTCCAGCGCTCAATCCACTGAGCCACACCAGCCAGGGCAACAAGGGACATTTTAAGATGAATTAGATTCACAGGGAGTATTGTAGGAAGAGTCTGCACACACTGAGTTGGTGACCCATCCTTTGAAAGACTCCAGGTAGTGGCGCAAATGGGGACATTGCCAGTTTCATCTCTAACCTTAAGCAAGTCTCACTTGCTCAAAAGGCTGGTGTCCAGGGTTTTGGACCAATTTGTTGTGAAAAAAGCCACCAATTCCCCCCTGGTCTTTTGTTCAGCTCTGAAGAAAGGCGCTCAGCTTCACAGGTCCAGCAGCAGCCCAGATGGCCATGTCCTGCCAAGTGCACAGCAGACTTGACACTTGAGTGGTTAGGAGGCCTCAGGGACTGTTTGCCCAGTGGAAGACCCGCAGAGAGGCAGACTTGTTTCTCTGCTTTCCCCTCTATGCACAAAAGCACTGGCGATCCCTCTTCCTGGTCACCAGCCTCCCCCAACCCGGAGCTTGCCGTGTCCAATACTACTTTTGTAGCTGAATGAGAAAGCCTGGATGTGCCCTGCACTGACAATGAACTTTTCTAGGAGTGGGACAGCAGGGGTGTAGCTGTGCTGGGGCCACAGCACAGGCAGGGCAAGTGGAGTTCTGTATTTTCTGTTATAACTTTTTCACATAAAAACACTCATGATTGAGCTGCAAAACCCTAAAAGTTATTTACAGAAAATTGTGTGTTTATTCTCACATGTTTAAACTTGAGTCACCTTCAAAGTACTCTCCATTTGATGCAACACACCCATTGAGACATGTTTTCCACTGCTCAGAACAGTTTTTGAGCTCGTTGATTTTGATGCCTTTCAGTGCTTCTGCTGGTTTTTGTTTCACTTCTTCTACATCAGCAAAACATTTCCTTTTAAGGACTTTTTTCATCCAGGGAAACAAAAAAAGTCACTCATGGCCAGATCAGGTGAATAGGGAGGGTGGGGCATGAGGGTCATGACGTTTTTGGTCAAAAACTGCTGAACAATCAGCACAGTGTGGGCAGGTGCACCCATGAACCACCCATTGTGAAGTGGGCACATTGAAAGAGTCTTCAAAAAAATTCACTGGCCCTGGCTGGTGTAGCTCAGTGGATTGAGCACGGACTGCAAACCAAAGGGTCGCTGGTTTGATTCCAGTCAGGGCACATGCCTGGGTTGCAGGCCAGGTCCCCAGTGCGGGTCATGTGAGAGACAACCACACATTGATATTTCACTCCCTCTTTCTCCCTCCTTTCCCCTCTCTAAAAATAAATAAATAAATAAAATCTTAAAAAAAAAAATTCACTGAGGCCAAATGCAGCCTCTCACAACAATACCAGCTGGTACACTGATACAGATGAATTCCTAGAACACTCACCTAGTGGTGGAAGCCTGTAGTACAAAGGGCCCTCCCCACAGAAGATAATTCTGGGTTTTTTTTGCAGGGCAGGGGGTCATTGTACAAAGGGCTAGCATTATTTCTGCGATAAGGTAGATGTGTTGAATTACCCAGTCAACGATGTCCACTTAGTCCAACTTATGAAGCCTATGTCCTTCGTGTCCGGACAGGAACACTGGCAGCCGTACTGAGGCCATGGTTCCAGATCAGACCATGCAGGTTTGAGCAAATGCAGCAAGAATGAGAACCCTGGCCAAATTTTCTCAAATGGCTCCAGCAGAGCTACTGATGATCCATCTTGATCTCTCAGATGCAATGAGGCAAAAGGTTGTTATAATTTTTTCAGCTAGCTGAGTCACCTGTCACTCAAGAGAGCTGTTAGTCTGTAGGGAACACTGACAAGTAGGCTCTGATCAGGCAGAATAGTAAGAACCCAGCACTGAATGGCACTGCTTGGGCATTGCTGCCTCATATGGACAAGAAGAGTCTGTAGCGAGAGCAGAACCAGGATGCAGGATGCTGAAGCCAACCTGGGTGTCAGGGGAGAACTCCCATCCCTGACTCAGAGAAGGCACTTTGGTATGATGAAGCCTCAGGAGGCAGCATCATTATGACGGTTGGCAGGAAACACGCTGGGCTTGTGAACTGGGAGCAAAGGACTGGCGCCTCATTCCCCTGCAGGAGGACTCAGAAGCAAGGAATAGTCTGAACTCATCGGGGTAGCAGTTAGAAAAAAAATCAGATCTCCAAATCAGCCCCTCCCCTCCCCTGAGGTCAGGGGAGCAGATCTGAGAGGCAGACCAGAAGACTACCTAAGGGTATATGGGTCTTCCTGCACATCCACAGGTGTGAGCTGATCTGGGACTGTGGGGTTTGGATGGGCTTAAATTAGAACTTACTTTCCTCCTCAAACCTGCTCTTCCTGAGTCTCCCATCTGGGTGAATGATGCTTCCATACACTGTATTAGTCTTAGATGCCTTGCTTCCTGCACCCCCTACCTACCTTCTAAATAACTTTCCAATCCACCCCTTCCTTTGTGTACTCATTGCCACCGCCGCAGTTTGGGCTGCAATCATTTTTCATTTGCTAGAACCCGTGGGTCTTCATGCCTCCTACCTTGCCCTTCCCCAAACCATCCACAGCACGGAAATGCCAGCACGAGCTGCTGAGAATTCTTCTCCATGCCAGGATAAAATTTAAACTCAATGTATTGCTTTTACAATTTGTGCCCAGGAAGACACACATGTTTCAGTCCAAGTTTCGTTCTTAGTCGAACATTTGCATTCCCAGTCGTCCGCTTTCCATATCTCTTTTGGATCTGGAAGTGATGGCTCAGAATCATTCTCAATCACCTGCGCTCTATAGTGCTTGGGGGATGAGTTTGGGCTTTTTGGCTCCGTGTCATTTCTCCGACTTGTGCCCTGTCCTCAGTTAAGTGTAAATTACTAGGGATTATTACCACTATTTCTCTGTTCATTTCACCTTTGACTTGTGATAGCCATTGTGAGAGCAGAAATGCCCCACACTGCCCTTTCCCATGACTGGCCCTGGACTCGCCCGGCTCGGCCAGCAGTCTCAATGTGCTGGGGCAGGTCTCTCCCACAGCGTTGTCGTTCGGAACTTTTATATACTCACCCACGCCCAACAGTCCAGATTTGCTTACTGTCTCTTGTGCTGTTGCTTTGGCTTTGCTTACAAAAAGTTGTTGGAAATTCGGCACACAGTCTGGCAGTCTGGTGGGAAGTTTGGACCGACTTCAGACTTGGAAAATACATCATACACTTTGACTGGGTCTGCAAGAGGATCGCATGGATGATAAGTTGTGAACCTGAGATTAGATCTGAAAAATATTGGAGGCAAACAGAAATATGCATTATGCTTTTTTAGCACTTTGCACTTCCAACTCAGAAAAGAGCTAGGAGGCTTCAAGAACTAGATTCCTAAGCACTTTGCTTTCCTGGGGGATAAAATGAATAAAAAGAGCATTATGGTTACTTCCAAAAATGACATACCTGGTTGGTGCCAGAAAGATAAGCAGCACGCTTCTGCTGTCACCAGGGAGGACACGACCTTTCCTTGCCATCCTTCATCCTGACCCTGGTCAGCCCCCAGCTCTATATTTTGCTTCACTTACCTCTCTATCAAGCAATTTCCCTTATCAGTGGATCTGCGGCAAAAAAATAAACTTTTTTAAAAGGAAAAGATTAGACAGATGTGAAAATTGTAAAATAGCATTAATCTACAAGTAAAATCATTTACAAGAAACTCTTAATGAAATGGGATACAACTTTTTGTTTGAACCCATTTTCATTCAAATTTTGTTAGTTACTCTTTGAACTACGGGGACCTGGCCAGCTTTCATCATCAAACGTTCATTTTGTACTTGTTATAACAGATTTTGAATTTTTGTACAACATTTTTTCTCTTTCATTTTGCAGTGTCTCAATGTACTTGAAATATTCCTTTTCCACTTATAGTATCTGATCTTTTGAATAAGTTCTTTTTGAAATTTCAAAAAGTACTTTTTTCTTGGACTAGAATTATAGCTTCCATATTTTTCTCGCATTTATTTCCTTCGGCTCCTTTCCCCAAGCAATCTGTTTCTGTTTCTTAAATATCTTTCCAGATATATTTCATACATATGTAAACATTATGTTTGTGAATATATACATAGGTATTTTTCTCCACTTAAAAATTTATAAGTGGCCCTGGTTGGTGTGGCTCAGTGGACTGAGTGCCAGCCTGCAAAGCAAGGGGTCACCGGTTCAATTCCCAGTCAGGGCACATGCCTGGGTTGCAGGCCAGGTTCCCAGTAGGGGGTGCGCAAGAAGCAACCATGCATTGATGTTTCTCTCCCTTTCTTCCTCCCTTCCCCTGTCTAAAAATAAATAAATAAATAAATAAATAAATAAATAAATAAATAAATAAATAAAATCTTTTAAAAAATGTATAAGTGGTGGCCTAGTACAGCCTTCCTATTCTGCACCTTACTTCCTCTTGTGCTACATCTTAGAGATGTTCCATGTCAGTGGATGTGATGAGTCCAGGAATGGAGGGGTGGAAATGAGAGTGTCATCACTCACTGACACCTCAGTCACGCACAAGCAAAATGTTGGCTCCTTGTTCCCACAACTTTATGTTCTGCTGGCCTAGACATCTTCATCTTCGTCCCACAGGGAAAATGATTCCACCTGGAGACACAGCAATGATTCCACCGCACTGGGAGTGAAGACCCAGCTGCTTCTCAAGCCTCTGAATTATCCGGCAAAGAAGGGAGCTACTGCACTGAGTGGGGTGATTGATCCTGACTGCCAAGGGGAAATTGGACTACTAGGTCTACAATGGGGGTCAAAAAGAGTATTCTGAAATGCAAGAGGTCTCCTCATTACTATACTCTGTGATTAACCAGTGGAAAACTACAACAACCTAAACTAGCTGGGACTATAGTGGCACAGACCCCTCAGAAATAAAGATTCGAGTCACTCCACCAGGTAAAGAACTTCAGCCAGCTGAGGTGCTTGCTGAAGGACAAGGGGGTTCAGGAAGGGCAGCAGAAGAAGGCAGATGCAACTACCAGCTATGATCACATGACCAGTTAGAGAAATGAGAGCTCTGATCGTTATAAGCATTTCCTCCTTATGTTGTTACGAATATGTTTGTGCGTGTATATTTGTGTCTGGCAAATATCTCTGTTTCTTCTCTCTTACTCCCTTATCATGTAACATGAGATGATTGACTTTACATCATAGTATTTAAGCTATAGGATGTCAAAGAGAGGACTTTATCTCCCCTTTTGCTGATGGGGCTAGTGCATTTTTGGTTGTTCACAGAGTAGTCGTGTCACATTAGGTGGAACTGGACCCCTTCCTGTGTTCACTGGAGAGTAAGTGTGGTTTGAGGAGATGCTCATAGGGGCTGCGTTGACAAGGGGGAGCCTTGTGATGTGTCGGCCTGACCATGCCAGGGGGTGCCAGGATGTTTGGTTAAATGTTGCCCTGGATATGTCTGCGAGGGTGCTTCTAGATGGGAGCAGCGTGTGAACAGGCAGGCTGAGTAAAGCAGGTTGCCCTCCCTCCCCAATGTGGCGGGCCTCATCTAGCAGATTGAAGGCCCGAATAGAACAAAAAAAGTAAAGTAAGGTGGCGGTGAAACAAGCATTCACTCTCTCCACTCATCTTTGAGCTGAGATACAGGTCTTCTCCTGCCTCTGAGCAGACTCGCACTGGAACTGGCACTGTCAGCTCTCTCGAGTCTCGGGCCTCAGGACTCTGCCCAGAGCTACTGTTGCCTCTCCTGGGCCTCCAGCCAGCTGACCGTAGATTCTGGGGCTTCTCAGCCTCCGTAGAATAAGTCTGTCTATCTATTCTGTTTCTGTTCTCTAGAGAACAAGACTAATAAGTGTGCAGAGAAATCCCCTTAATTCTTTTCAGTGGCCAGATTGTGTCCTTGATGATGAAAGTGGCCTGAGTCATCCTCAGTGATAACACAATGAGGTTCTTCCCAGTGTTTTTCTAATTTCACCAGTGTATCAATAAACATCTGTACACATACATCCTTGTGCACAGATGCTGCTTCACCTAAAGACCAATGAATGTGATTCATGAACCTTAAAGGTGACAAATGTGGATTTGTTCTGTGCATGTTTTGTGTGACATCATCATATGCCTTAGAATGCAATGTCCCAACAGGAAAACTCTGTAATACATATATTCCATACAATGTCAGGCATGTTGACATTAGTACTGTTTAATAACTATTTTAAAACAATAATAATTTTCAGACTAGCCAGTCAATTCATATAACATAACTAGCTAAATACCAGTAAGGATGTGCTCGTGGAGCAGATCTCTTGAACTACAGAAGCAGCGAGAGTGCTTTCCGCAGGCCAAAGGATGTTGGCCCTTCTTTTCAGGAAGCCCAATGAGTCTCCTGGGGCCTCTTCTGGTAACAGACACCCACTGGAATTATGATTTTGGAATCATTTCCATCGCAAATCCCCTCTTTCCACGCCCCTTTAAAATGCAGCTGTGATATCTGGCTCCCGACCAAGGCCTGCCGCACCAACAATTCCCTACATTTTATTGATATTTCATGCGCAGTATGTTCAAACTCTCACTTTCCCAGGTGCCAGATGCTGGTTTGGACACTCTCCAGTGGAAAGTGTTTTCCTGTAAAATAATAGAAATAAAATGCTGAACAAACTGACTCTTTATATCAGACTTGCACCTAGTTTACCAGAGTTAAGTGCTTTAATAACGACCTCACTACAATCCCAGATTTGCAGTCCCCCAAATCCCCTCTTCACCTGCCTCCACACCTGATTGCCCTGTGGCTTCCATAGGATATAAAGGCTTAGAGTCATTCCACATTTCTTCAGTGTTCATTTGAGAGTGTTAGAGTGTAAGAATCTGTCTCACATGCTTTCGGTGGTGCCTGATGTAACCCACACACCGGTATTTCAAATATGATTTGGGTGAGAAGATAAAGTATGAATCCATTGACAGGATTTTAAAAGATATTTAATAACTTAATGTCTGTTTTGTTAATAGCTTTAACATGTTTTCATAAAAAAGTGATGCTTTCTGTGTTTTATAATAATTCTGTTCCTGCGGGGGTACCGAATTTTGGCATGATGCTCTAAAAATTAACTCAGAATTTGCATTTGTGATACGGTTGTTGCCTGTTTAAAGGTAATCCTCAATCCCAAAATCCTATTTGTGAAACGAGCAGCAATATTAGGTAGATACTAAGAAAATGGATGTAATTTTTTAGAGATTGCCAGTCTACTCTTGGCTTCACCACCACCCATTGCATGGGTTTATGTGGTAACATTTCACTGAGCTGAAAACCAGCAAACTTCCTTGTTCTATGCTAGAAAAATTGAAAACCTTAGGCATGAAAGTTTGTGCCAAAAGCTCGTGGCTATATTCTGAGGTTTAAATGAATTCTGTAAAGCGTGCTGTGATTTGCGTATGTGTGTAAAGCCGCTATAAAATAACAAAAATTTCTGCTTGGCTGCCAAGTATCTCTTTTCACAGTATTGGGGCTCTGGTAGATCGCATTTTCTTTTTCATGACTTCCATTAGATGGCGGTAGATGCCCAAGAGAAAAATTTCGGAAGGGCCCGTGGAGGGCCGCTAGAGGAGCATTTTTTTTCTTTTCACTGGATTATTGGTAGTTGAGCAGACACACACTGAAGGTCAAAGATCACGTGTGAGCGTGGAATACATTTTATTTTTTCGTGTGTGTGTGGCCGGCAGATTGCCACAGACCACCTGTTTAATCCAGGTTCTCTGTAGCCTAGGGTAGCATTTGTCAGCTGGCAAAAAATAAATAAATAAATAAATAAATCCCTAGAATTTTTCTGAACTAACAACAAACCTGGTATAAGTTATGAAACCCATTCAGGAGAGCAGCCAGCATTGATTTAAAGATGCTGCGGCATCTGTTGCACACGCTTACAGACATAGGAAGACAGCCACTCGCTGGTGGGGAATGGCCACTGCGGCTGTGGACTGAAATTCCACAGTACGATCTGCGATCAACCCACAATGGAGAGAATACTTCTTTAAGTATTATGGATTCCCTTACGTGTGCTTAGCACCAGATCAGAAACTACAAAAGAAATATAAGCGGTGGCGTCCTCCAGTCCTCTTTATAGGAGAGAATACAAAACATACAGAGAAGTGCCCAGCAAGGCCCAGCCTGAGTGTCATGAAGGTGGTAATTCCTATAAACCTTATGAGAGGTCAGTGGGGTACGAAATGGCCGAAGAGTTAGGCTTTGTGAAGGGAGAGAGAAGAGGGAGAGGAATAAGAAAGGGTAAGAGAACTCTGGTGGTGGTGGGGGGGAGGGGGGCCGTGGGAATCTTTGGAGAAGTCCGGAGAGAACTGAGAATTTGGAAGGGGAGAGGAAATGAAGGGAGGGGTCAGGCCAACCAAGTCCAGCAGCTTCGGAAATGCGGGCTCGGCGGACCCTTCTTTATTTAGGCCCCGGACATTCCCGTTAGAATGGAGAGTTTCCGGTCAGCTTCCACGCCAGGGCTGTTTCCCGAACACTTTGGCCACGCGGTGGAAGTCGGCACCCGGTGTCCCAACAGCTGCGAGTATTGCCGGGACAGATCGCGCAGCCAGAGACTACCATGGAGGGGGCGTGGCGAGGATGGGCCGGAGGGGGCGTGGCGAGGGCGGGCCCGTGTGGGCGGGGCTCTCCTCTCGCCGCCGCCACCGCCGCCTCTGCTAGCCGCGCGGACCCAGAGAGCCGGGTCGCCGCCGCCTGCACGCCCGCGTGCCGGGGCTGCGGTGCGCCAGGATGTCGGGCTTCCTGGAGGAGCTGCTCGGCGAGAAGCTGGTGACCGGCGGTGGCGAGGAGGTGGACGTGCACTCGCTGAGCGCCCGCGGCATCTCGCTGCTCGGGCTTTACTTCGGCTGCAGCCTGAGCGCCCCCTGCGCGCAGCTCAGCGCCAGCCTGGCCGCTTTCTACGGCCGCCTGCGGGGGGAAGCGGCGGCCGGGCCGGGGGCCGGGGCCGGGCCGGGGGCCGGGGCGGCCGCGGAGCCGGAGCCACGGCGCCGCCTGGAGATCGTCTTCGTGTCCTCGGACCAGGACCAGCGGCAGTGGCAGGACTTCGTGCGGGACATGCCGTGGCTGGCGCTGCCTTACAAGGAGAAGCACAGGAAGGTGAGCGGCGCGGGCCTCGTCGGCGCCCCCGGCCTGGGTGCACACCCAGCGCATTCCCGGGAGCCAGGTCGTCGCCGCCCCCCGCCCGCCAACCCACCCCACTGTACCCTCTGCCTCCTCCGTCATCTTTGCACGCGCTTCCTCCCCCTGTCCCTCAGTGTTCCCTTTCTCTGCCTGTGCCCGCCCCCCTTCCCGGGACCCCGCTGGTTTGAGGCTCCTGGGGGAACTCCTCGGTGCCTATGCCAGGCCGCACCCGCCGGAGAAGTTTGACACCCTTCGGTTCCCTGACCCAGGCTTGCGTCCTGAGGAGTTCAGAACCCTGTCCCTACAAGTTGGGAGACTCGCGAAGGGGGGTAGCTGCGCTGGGGGTCCGGACTCCCAGACCCCTATCGCGGAGCCAGAGGTGCGGGAAGAGGCCACTTTCTTCCTTCAGCCACTGGACTCCTGGCGGATACCTGTAGTGGGTGGGGGAGGGCGCTAGCCCCCTACCCATAATGCTCAAACCAGGAAGTTTCTTTTCTTTTCGAGAGAAATCTGCTTTCCTAGGGCCCCCCCTCTCCCTGGGACCCTGGACGCAGAGGTCGAGGACAGGCCGCCCTGCACCCCGGGGGAGGTAGCCTCTGACCGTGGCTTTGGGCAAGAAGGGAACGCACTCTTCTACCTTTCCCACTCTTTCTGCACCGCGGCTGAACTAGTGGCCACCCGGGAGCTTTTCATTGTCTGGCTGTCCAGCCATTCTCCCCAGATGCCTCCCAGGCACAGGAACAGACCGTGCTTGCAGATCTTAGTTGCTTGGTTGGTGGGCCACTGCCGTCTTGGCAAGCTTCGAATTAAATGCTGAGCTGATCCCATAGGTGCAGATTGACCAGAAGAATGAGGATTTGGGGAAATTTATATATACTTCGCTGCCAATTTCTCATTCCTCCCAGTTTACTGCTGAAGTTTGTTTGGGTTTTTGAATGAATCTGTTAAATGAAGATGTCTATTTTAATAAGAGGAATTAAGGAATTTTTGTCATGAATTGAAACAATGTTTTGGGGTGCTCTTGTTTAATTGGTATGCAATGTGTGAGTTCAGTCCTTTTTCTGAGGAGAATCTCAGTTTATGGACAGGAGAGGAGCTACACTGGGGGCCTTAAGGTCCCTCTAGAGAGGATGGTAATGGCATACCGTGTGTTTGTTTTATGTGTACAGAATCTTGTTGAGAAGCATGATTTAGATTTAGTGAGAGCCGAAGGCTTATACTGTGACCCCAAATGTCTCCAGTAAATCATCCATCATGAAATAGTGTAAGGTACAGACTTGGGATTTAAAGTATGAAATACAGTTTGTACATCTAACACTGGAAAAACATGGGCTCACTAACCGCACAGAGGCAAAACTTGGCATTTTAAGCCCCTTGTAGGTGATTTTGCCCATCTTTAATTTATATGTTTGCTGGTGCATTCATAGGAACCACTAGTCTTTTCTTGCTTTACAGTATGGAACCCTTTGTTTTCCTAAGTGGTTGTTTTTATAGGTCTTTTGGGGAGGAATAGTGTTCAGAAAGTGATTAACCAAATAATGTTTTCACCATCATGGCAAGTTTCTATCATAGACCAAAGTCTGGGTTAAATAATGTCCTTATTGGGTGATGCCAGCGACTCGAGCTTTTGCAAACGTACAGTGATGATAAACCGTGACAGACCTAGGGCCTACTGCGATTTTCACAGTGGGGGAAATACAGTCACTGGGTAGTAGAAATATGGAGCAAATTGAGATGTTTTGCAAACACTTAAAGCTTTTTCTTGAAAAAGGAGACCGCTAGGTAGGACATAGGCCATGCCTGGTTCTCTATCCCCTGGCCAATCCCTTGGCACGAAGAAATGTGGCCTGTGGCCCTAGCCTAGGCCAGCTAATTCTACCAGGTTGAGAGTCCGGATGACACCAGGAAGACCCTCATTTGAAAATACAGTTCAGCATGTGCGAGTGCCCAAACCCTGGGATGTTTGAATTTAACATTTTTATTATTTCGCTCCGAGTTTTTCTGTTTACTTTGTTCTCTAAAAGAAGTCCAGTTTTGAGGCTGCAGTTTCTGTTCTTGGATGTTCATGAATAGGCAACTCAAGATCTTATGCCAGAAACGTTCTTATTTGAGGTGATACAACCAGGTAAAAAGACTCCAGCTGTGTTTCTTATGGAAAACATACTCTTGGAAATCACAAAAGCCAGAGTGAAAATCACTCACTCTGGAAGGAGTTATTTTCTGCTGGAAACCAAAGACATGTAGAACAGATTCCTTTTCTGTAATTTTGAGTTTTTGTCTCTCTCATTTGAAATTGGGGTGCTTAGAAACCTTCGAGCTTGTGATGCCAGTTCCACAATAAGAACAGTGAAAAGTCCTGGGCACCCCCTGTTCAGGGTGCTGGGTGGGCGATCATCAACCTCCTCGTGGATGGGCTCTGTCCATGTCTCACCAACTATAAAAATAGCTCTAAAGAAGAGAATTTTGTTTTACATTGAAGATAAACCAAAGTTCCAGATTACTAATTTTTTAAAGTTCTCATTAACATTTGTTCTTTAAGACCATTCGTATATTTCTTCCCTTTGGGATAACCAAGGGTATGGTTCTAATTAGTTATTGGCTGGCATTTCTCTAAAGAAAATTGAAAAATTATGGTGGGGAAAGAAAATGCTGTGTAGTATTGCGTTTTTTCTTCTTTTATTAATTTCCCCTTTTATGTAGTAAGAAAGTCTGCGGATGACCATATATGTTAAGCCTGCATTTTGCCTGGCCCCTCTCACCTTGGTTGGAGCTGTGAGAAAACAGCAAATAAAAGAATTCTGGCATCTTTAAAATAGAATTGTTGATGGAAGGTAGTCCTGTTTCTACTTGCTTTAGTGGAAGGTGCAAAAGTATCCAAAGCTTCGTTGTCTGGCTTCCAAGCGCACACATATTAAATAGCTGTGTAAAAATTGTAATTAGGCAATAACAGAACTTTGAGTGAATTTATAAGAGTGGTTTTGTGAGGAAACATAATCCTGAAGTTTAGGCAGTTAGACTTGTTCTAAGTAGGTTCGTTCTTTGTTTTGTTGGTAAACATTTTTCCAATTTCTGGAGAGAGAATGTGATGGGTAGTTGGAAAGTGGTGAAGGTTCTGACTTTGAGATTTGATCTATCCCATTTGATCAGTGTAAGTTACTGAGTTACACGGTAGATCTCCAGGATCTACTTTGGCATCACAGAGGAGAGCACTGGTTTTGGGTTTGAAGCCACAGGACTCAGCCTTGCCTGGCTGGATGCCTGGTGGGAAACATTTGATCAGGGTGGGTGCGCTGACACTGAAGGGCACCGATTTGCTGGGTCCTAGAACTTCCTGCCTGACAAGGGGAAGAAAAGGCCAGGCTGCGAGAGTGTCTGTCTGTCTGTCAGGACTCTGGACCAGAATCCCTGGTCTACCTGTTGCAGCTAGGATAAGGGAATCTTTTTACTATCCCATGTGGGTTGCTTGCTCTGTGTGTTTCTTTTGGTTAAGACTAAATCAGAGTCTTGGCCTAGAATTCACCTGAATCCCTTTGGTTCTTCTCATGGGGCAGGATTTGGTACCAACTGAGTCTTCCAGTTCCATCTCTCCCAGTTCTTTCTCCCTTAAACCCGAGTAACCTAGTTACTAAGAGAATGATTTCTATAACACTGACAGACTACTTTCTTTTTAAAAAAGATTTTATTTATTTATTTTCAGAGAGGGGAAGGGAGGGAGAAAGAGAGAGAGAGAAACATCAATGAGCGAGGTTGTGCCTTGAAAACCCAGGCATGTGCCCTGACCAGGAATTGAACTGGCGACCTTTTGGTTGGCAAGTTGGTACTCACTCCACTGAGCCACACCAGCCAGGGCTTTTCTTTTTTTTTTGACAAGACTAATTTCAATCAATGTAGTAAAAGATAGCAAAAAGGCACGGGTTTTTCTGCCTTCCACGTAAGGAACCTGTACCAGCCAGGAGAGGTGCGCTCTCTTGACTGTATTTCCAGGACTTGGATTTGTCTAATGAAAAACAACAGTCCAATTAAAGTAATAAGAGCAATTTTCCTTGAGAGGCTTTTTCCTTGTTCCATTATTTGTAATGCATTTTTAATCTCATTTTTCTTCTCTGCATGATGAAGCTGTCTAGTGTAGTGCCTGAAAATATGGACTCTTGTCCATCGCCTGAGTTCAGATCCTGGCTCCGCCTTTTATTAGCTCTGTGACCTTGTGCAAGTTACCCTCCGTGTCTGTGCCACTGGTTCCTTGTCTGTAAAGTGGAGATGATCGAAGCACCTGCCTTACAGGACTGGTGAAGACCGCACGGGATAATATACACATGCCTGGAATGTAGCATGTGCTCCCTAAGTGCTAGCTATGATTTGTTAATGCATTCTCATGAAACTTAGTAGTTCATGTCATAGCTTGAGCCTTTGGAACACATCACACCATAGAATTGTAAAACTGTTACGAGGTATATTTTTTAACCTTTCAAACAAATGACTTTTATGAGCATACAAAGGTATATAGTTAAAGCACTTGAAAGAATTGCCCTTGAAAAGATTATAATTGAGTAGAAAGACCTAGAAGAATGAAACAAAAGCGAATGAATACATATTTTTTTTTTAAAAAATGCCCTGGCTGGTGTGGCTCAGTGGATTGAGTCCTGGCCTGTGAACCAAAGCATCGCTGGTTCGATTCCCAGTTAGGACACATGCCTGGGTTGTGGACCAGGTTCCCAGTTGGGGGCGCACGAGAGGCAACCACACACTGATGTTTCTCTCCTTTTCTCCCTCCCTTCCCCTCTCTCTAAAAATTAATAAGTAAAAATCTTAAAAAATACTCTTCCTTAAAATATTGATAGTACTGATACTGATTGAGCTCCTATTTGCCTTTAAAACAGAGACAGCAGATCATTGAAGCCTAGGCGTGATAAAGGGTAACAACTTTAAGATGATGAGGTACTCTTCTTGAGGGAGATGAATTATGTACTTGGTGATGGTTTCGTGGTGTGCCAGAGCTGTTAGGCATGTCTCCCACGGGTGGCTGCTTCAATCTGGGCAGCCCGGAAGTTGCGGATCGCTGCTCTTTCACATGGGAAGAAATGGACCGTGCTGGGTCTCTGGAGCAGCAGAAACCTCACCCCCTAGGATGGAACTACCTCCCTTCCCAGCTCTGGAATGCTGTAGGGTAGCTTTGCTTGGACTTGTAGCCTTTGCAGGTTTAATACTCGTCTTCCAGTTAGCGGCAAGGGCTCCACGGACTAGCTGTCCACAGCTCTTGCTAATTAATTTGTCTTCTGATAATGGGTTGGAACGTGAGCCAGAGCTCAGAGAAAAGCAGTGGGTTTTGAGGTTAGGGTCATTGATTTTATTCTGTTCTGGTTTTTTCCTTAGCTTCTTTTTACCACTCTGCCTTTTGCTGAGAGTCCTTGTTTTAATATCAGCACAAGTTTGAGAAAGAAGGCTTTGTGTCGTATAGAGCAGGGGTTGGGGATGAACAAGCCCCTCCGTGAGAAGAAGGGTCTTCTTTTTTTCTGATAGGGCTTGGGGCTCCAGCTGGCTCCATTCTGAACTAGACCAGGCTCATTACTGCATGACATCCTTTCAGGGGGAAAGTGGAGGATGTGTTTTCTTTCTTCACATTCTGAATCCCCAGTGGTTAACCACCAGGGTGCTTAGTTTTCTGTATTTCATTAATTTATCATTATGCTTATTCAAAGGCGCTGGAAGAAAATGGCAATGAATTTAGAATCTTTGTGCTAACTTTCACGAAGCTCTTGCATACTGTTGTTTTACATCTTGCTATTATTTTAAGAGTAAATAAGAATTCTTGAGTCTTGGGAGACTTCCCTGATTCTCTTCCACCCCTCACATCAAAAGGGCGCCACGTGTCATTGATTTGACCACCTTAATTGCTCTCAACTTGGACGATTTCTCTCCATCCCTACCATCACTACTTGAGTTCAGGTTTCATGCAGACCGCTGCGTACTGGCAGCCTTCTCTGGCGGTGCCTTGCTTCCGGTGCTGACCTCTGAAATGATTCTCTGGTCTAGACTAGCTTCTCAAACTGTACTCAACCATCAGTTTTGTTTCGTGTTGGTGATTTCCAGTCAGTCACACACCACCACGAGTGGCCTCACTACACCTGACTCCTATACAGCCTGAACCACCTGTGACTGCCCCCTGGGCTGACAACGCACACGCTGTTGTCACACTGCTCTCTGTCCTGTTCAACAAGATGAGGCCATTGATCCTAAGCTTGGATGTTGCTGTGGTGTTGAGCTGCTGTGAACGTTTCCAAGTGCTCGTTCTCAATTTCATACTTGCCCGTTGCCTTGGACAGTCCCAAACTCCTGCACAGGCACCGGGCGGCAGACCCACCTTGATGAGCACTGCTCCAGGCTCTTTCCCAAGTGGAATGATAAGCCCCAAAAGGCAACTTAGATCATGTCACCCTCCTGCTTACGGGTTCTTCAGCAGTTCACGGTCTCAGGGTCAGAGCATGCTCCCTGGCCTGCTCTTCTCCCTCATCTCCCATGTGTGCTGTGTTTGCTCTCTCGCCTCCCGCCTGGCTGAGTTCGGAGCTTCTAAACTCAGTCCTCGTTCCCTGCTCTAAGAAGTTTTCCTGTCTCTTTTCCCTCTGGGAAGGATGCTTCTGTGATCATTCACAGATTGTGTGCACAGATGTCCTGGTAATTAGCCTTTTGTGTGTGTGTGTGTGGTTTCTTTGTGGTGGGGGAGTTCTTTTTCTTTAGACGGTAAGTTCCTTTAAGATGGAAACCAACCAAAGGGAGGTGTTCAGGAGCTGAGACCTGGATCACAGAAAGCAGGCATGTGACTTTGAGATTCGTAACTTGAAAGCATGGTAGTTTCCACATCATGTGACTTGGACTGTGCACTTTCACTACTGCTTAGCTTGATTTAAAAATTTACTATTAGAGTTGGGCCTTAACTGAATCATCTAATTGTACCAGTGTATATACCCACACAAAATTTGTGGGCATTTTTGTTTTTGCTTCTTAATTGGTGCCTTAAAGAGCACTTAAATGAGCAAATGGATGTGTAACTCCATTGCCCTGTAATTCTGTGCTTAAAAATAGGAAAAGATTCCCCTCTTCTTAAAAATTATATTTTATTGATTATGCTATTACAGTTGTCCCATTTCTCCCCCATCAATCCCCTCCACCCTGCATACTCCCTCCCACACACACTCCCCCACTTAGTTCATGTCCATGTGTCATAAGTTCTTTAGCTTCTACTTTTCCCACACTATTCTTGCCCTCCCCCTGTCTATTTTCTACCCACCATCTATGCTACTTATTCTCTGTACCTTTTCCTCCTCTCTCCTCCTCCCTCTCCCCTGTTGCTAACCCTCCTTGTGACCTCCATTTCTGTGTTTCTGCTCCTGTTCTAGCTGTTTGCTTATTTGCTTTTGTTTTAGATGTAGTTGTTAATATCTGTGAATTTGCTGCCTTTTTACTGTCCTATTTTTTATTTTCTTTTTCTTAGATAAGTCCCTTTAACATTTCATATAATAAGGGCTTGGTGATGATGAACTCCTTTAACTTGACCTTATCTGAGAAGCACTTTATCTTCCCTTCCATTCTAAATGACAGCTTTGCTGGATAGAGCAATCTTGGATGTAGGTCCTTGACTTTCATGACGTGGAATACTTCTTTCCAGCCCCTTCTTGCCTGCAAGGTCTCTTTTGAGAAATCAGCTGACAGTCTGATGGGAACTCCTTTGTAGGTGACTGTGTCCTTATCCCTTGCTGCTTCTAGAATTCTCTCCTTCATTGTAATCTTGGCTAATGTAATTATGATGTGCCTTGGTGTGTTCCTCCTTGGCTCCAACTTCTTCGGGACTCTCTGAGCTTCCTGGACTTCCTGGAAGTCTATTTCCTTTTCCAGATTGGGGAAGTTCTCCTTTATTATTTGTTCAAATAACTTTTCCACTTGTTGCTCTTCCTCTTCCCTGTCTGGTACCCCTATAATTTGGATGTTGGGACATTTAAAGATGTCCTGGAGGTTCCTAAGCCTCTCCTCATTTTTTTGAATTCTTGTTTCTTCATTCTTTTCTGTTTGGTTGTTTGTTTCTTCCTTCTGGTCCACTCCATTGATTTGAGTCCCAGTTTTCCTCCCATCTCTATTGGTTCCCTGCGTGTTTTCCTTCATTTCACTTACTGTAGCCTCCATTTGTTCATCTAATTTGTGAGCAAAATCAACCAATTCTGTGAGCTTCCTAATCACCAGTGCTTTGAACTGTGCATCTGATAGGTTGGCTACCTCTTGGTCACTTAGATGAATTAGCTCTGGGGCCCTAGCTATTCCCCCATTTGAGCCATCCTTGTTTTTTTGTTTGTTTGTTTTGTTTTGTTTTGGTCTGGTCACAGCTGTTAAGTAGTGAGGGGCGGAGCCTTAGGCATTCACCAGGGCGGAGCAACCCAGTCTCTGCGTTGTGATGCTGGATGTGGGGGCAGGGTCTGAGAGGGAACAATGGCGCTTCCTCCTCACTCTATTGGATTCCAGACCCTTCCACCGCTTTCCTCAAGCAAACTGGGCCCCTCTGGTGCTGACCTCCATGTGGGTGGGCTCATGCACATTCCAGGACCCCATGGGTCTCTCCAACGAACTCTCCCGTGAGGCTGGGACTCCCTCCTGGCACCCCAACCCCCACAAGTGTTCTCAATCGGTACCCTTTAGGCTCTATTTCCCGGCACTGGGGCCCTGCGCTGCGCAGTCTGTCTCACTGCCCGTTTTCGCCTGGCTTATCTGCACGTGAATGTGTGACCGTGGTCAGCCGCCTGTGCGCCTCGCTTGATCTGCTTGCTGCCTCCCTGCTCTTGGTAACCGCCGCCTGTGCACCCGGTACCACCAGCTACTGCTTTTTCCTGCCTCGACCCCTCTCCGCCAGCTGCCAACTCCGCCCCTCTTACCGGTCTGGGTGAATCGTTGTTGGACTTCCGTAAGTCCGTACAATTCAATCCTCTATCTGTTCTGGTTGGGGTTTTTTTTGGTTCTGTGGTTTTGTTTTCCTTAATCTTGGTTGTGAGAGGAGGTGCGGTGTGTCCACCTATGCCTCCATCTTGGCCGGAAGTCAGACTCCCCTCTATTTTTGACATGCCAGAAATCTTAGTGCATTAAAATAGTCTCATATCTGCAGACCTATCATTCCATGCTTTTCTAGTTCATACATAGTTGATGTTTCTTTTAACATCGCTCTTCCAAGCAACTTCAAATGCATGCATATCACCTTCTTCCAGCAACTAGTAATCAGCAGATATTAAGCAGTTTAATTGCTTAAAGTAGGTTTGAGTTGGAGAATTGAAGCCAAGAGGACTGATTATTAGATCAGGGTCACGGTACTGGATGCAAGGTCTCAGCTGAACTCCCTGAAATTCAACTCAGTCCTTTCTGTTCATGAAATTGTATCTTAAAAAGTGTGCACATCGAACATTCTCCATGGAAGAGGAGGGAGCCGAAAGTTCTCTTTTTAACCAATGGCTTTTGGTGTGGATTCACCTGGATAAGCATAGACTCTGAAATAAGCTGAAGGTAGGTTAACTGCTCAAAGCCTTGGCTGTTGCTTGGAAGACAGAAGAGCCAGAATGTCTTTTCCTTTGCTGCCTTTGGTGGTGGTGGTTGTTTTTTAGGGCCTTTTAATGATTGGGCTTTTTTTAGATCAGCCAGTGAGGTGCCCCCAACTCCCCTTCATCCTATGCAAAGCCTGCGGGCTGTTCTGGTGCTTTTGTTCCGAGACAAAATTGAACTTCAGGTATCCTGCCGAGATCCTAGGACTAAATCAGTCCTAGGAAAATCAGAAAACCTTTTATGAGGTTTTCAGAAACTGCTGTTCTAACTTCCAGTGAAATTTCAAACATGTGCTTTCTGCTTTATGACAAGTAAGAAGTACAGTAATTGAAAGTCACCCGAGTGCCGTTGTTCTGGAGTGAAACCCTGTAATGGAAACTTTTGTTCCGTGGCATCTGTGATTAAAAGCAAACATAAATTTTCTGCTGCTCGCTGGACATAACTCTTGGGCCAGATATACAATGTATTTTTGCATGAACTACTCTTTAGAAAATCCTCTGTAAAAAACAATGTAAGCCTTAACTGCAGTTCCTTCCTATCGCCTATCACCCACTCCCCGTTGGAGTACTTCAGCAGAGACACCAATTACAGGTAAATTCAAGTAACTCTTCTGCAGTTAATAATGCTTTTATCTTGGATCATTGTTGACTAGTCATAAAACAGGGTGTGGTGAGTTTTTGCTGTTCGAGGGGTAGAGTTTCCCTCTTTGTTTTTCCTAGGAGAATTTTATCCAGATGAATCGGTTTTACAGTTTTTTATTTGTCTTTTTTGGTCAATATCCCTGGGATAAAAATCTGAATGGATTTAGTCTGTTTAAAATCAGAAGACGTTGCCTTTTTTCCCCTTTAAACGAGATCAGATCAAGACAGTTTGCTTTTGATCGTGGTGGCTCACAGTGCAGCTGCCTCATCTGTTACTCATTTCTCAGGGTTTGATGTGAAACACAAAGATCGGGCAGAATAACGTGCAATACGGAAAAATCACGGTGTTACCCTCTGCGCTCAGAACGGCAGGGAGGGCAGCATTTTCCAGCTCTGGGCAAGCGTTCGACCTCAGAGCACAGCACTGGTGTCCATAGGCCTTCAAAATTATTTCACTGTCATCAGTGAACGTTAAACATTGTTGCACGGTGGATGGGTGTGGATGCTGGATCTGGATTTCCTGGGTTTGAAGCTCTTACTAGCAATGTGACTTTGGTGCAAGTTACTTGACGGGTGTCCCTGGTCCCTGGTCAGGACGATGGAGATGGCAGTGCCTGCCTTACAGGATTGTTAAGGGTTAAATGAGTTAACATTTGAAAAGTGTGTTGAGCGGTGCCTGGCACAATGTAAGTGCCATTTAAGTGTTTACCCCAGGCACTTGGATTTCGTTCCATATTTTATGGTTATTCAGAGTATAGGAGAAAAGAACTTTCAGCTTTTTTCTTTCTTTGTATCACCCCCCCCCCCGCCCTGCCCCCACTCTCAGCACCTGGTTCTTTGCATCTAGTGGCCCTATCAGATATTTGGGTTTCTTTTCAGTTTCTTACTGGGGCCGCAATAATTACCTGTCAGTTGTTGGTTTGAGGACTTACCCATGTCTTTGAATGTGGGTAGAATTCCAGACCAGCTCTGTTGACTAATTGGGTGCTCATTTTTTCTTACTGGATTCTATTTTTACTGTTGAGCTGGGAGAGAGTAGGGGAGAGACACTGGCTTGTGCATATTCCTCCTGCCGTTCACTTTAACTTTTTATTACGGAAAACTTCAAACATCACACAGGCAGAGGAAGTAAGCAGGAACCCTTGTGCCCCCAGCACCCAGACACGATGGTCATAAACGTGTGGAACCACCACCTACTCCTCACTGAACTACATTAGAGCTGCTCCCAGGCATCATATCTGTTTCCTTAATGAACATTTCAGTAAGTAACTGTTTTAAAAAACCATAACCACAATATCATCTCATAACTAAAAAGTCCAGTAATTCCTTAGTATTGGCAAATATCTGGTCAGCATTTACGTGTCCCCGATTCTCTCATAATTTTTTCAGTTGGTTTGTTTGAATCCAGATAAGGTCTACACGTTACATTTGGTAGCTATGTCCCATCTAAAGTCTGTAACCTAGAGCTTCCCTTCACCATTATTTGTTGCTCCCCTCCACCGAGACTTCCTGTCTCTGGGTCTGCCTCTTTGCTGTATCCCTAACCTTTTCTTGTCCCTCTCTTCCCCTTTACCTAGGTCTGTAGAATGGAAGTGCCCTGGCCTCCTGCAGTGGAGGTGACCAGCTGTAGGTCACCTTATAGGCACCGGTGGCTCGAATGCTGTCCTCATGACAGGGTGTCCTTTTCTCTGCCTCTGCGCTCTGCTCTTCTCCGTGTGGCCCCTGACCTTTGGCAGGCTGTTCCCTGTAGTGACGAGACGTAAGGGCCACCCGCAGCTCTGTGTTTGCTTTCTGTCCTGTCAGAGCCCCTGCAGAAGGAGGCCAGCTCGGTCATCCTGCCATCCTAGAACCTGTTACCCCGGCCAGAGGGTGTAATATACCCTTATTGGCCAAATCTGACTCCTACCCACACCTGTGTAGCTGGAAGTGGGATATGAACCGGGTGGCCTGAATCAGGAAGAAGCGTAGTCCCAAGCCCTGGCCCAATGTGTGGCTCAGTTGGTTGGACTGCTGTCCCATAGTGAACGGTTGCAGGTTCGATTCCTGGTCAGGGCACGTGCCTAGGATGTGGGTTCCGTCCCTAGTCGGGGTGCATATGAGAGCAACCAATCAATATTATATTTCTCACATTGATGTTTCACTCCCTGTCTCTCTACCTCCTTTCCCCTCTCTCTAAAAATCAATAAGCATACGGATTGAGAGAGAGACAGAGAAAGTTCCCAGACCTAAACACAGACTCCAGTGTGGTCTGCCCCAAGCACAAAGAGTAGGCTTACCGCCTCCTTTGTTCTACATATTATGTAGACTTACATTATCACAGCCTGAGACTGCATTAGCTTTTCTGACAACCGAATCACACCGTGTTAACTCACTGACCTCTTCATCAACCAGGACTCCAGAGTCTTTCCCACCAATCTTATACCTGAACAAATGAGAACAGCCCCGAAGTTTTTATCTACCCTCTTTAAGAATCAGTTTATGCAAATTTGATCAGGTTTCGCAGTCTGTTCAAATCTTTCTGTTTGCCAGTGAGGTCATCCACAATGACCGTAGCCCGTTCTGAGCGTAGAATGGTGTGATGATCCCTTCTGGACCTTGAGTCAGTCTGGGGATGGGTCCCCCCACGCCCCTACCCTGTGCAGACCACTAGAGACCTCCTCTAGGTTAGTTAGCTTTCAACCAACTTCGAGTCCAATCACTTCTAAACCTGCTTAGTTGTATTATTATTCAGCCCACGTTTCTTCACCTAGGCAATGCGCTTATCGCTTATCGCAGGCAACTTAACAGATAGCTTCCTGTAACTTACATATTCTCTGTTACCCTTTCAAGGAAGATGGTTTGAAATGACTTGTGGTTTTTGCACTCATGCTTGCTTCTAAATTGATCTTCTTTTCCTAAGTGTGTGTTTAATAATTGTAATTAGCCATGGGGTCGTATTTAAGGGTTGAAGTCAACTTCACCAATCTGTAGTTTGCAGAATCTCCCCCCTTTTTGCCCTCTTGAAAATCGATACTCCTTCCATCTGTTAGTTGCTGGTGATGAAATCGCTGACAACAGTTAGGTGATATTATGGGCATATTTTCTCCCAGTGGATGTAATTCATACCTTAAAGGAAGAGCTGGGAGACGAGCCATGCATGTGTGGAGTGGTGCTACACTTGTTTTCTGCTGAGTAGCCTGTAGGAGCAGGAGTAGCTGCGGCCAGACACCCCTGACAGGCAGCTTGTGGTTGAGAGCACCCCATTGGTCCCAGAGGCCCAGATCCTGTACTTCCTGAAGGCTGTGTGGCAATAGTGGCCGCCTTGTCCCTGTCCCAACCCCCGGCCTCCCCCCACATCTCATTAGGACACTAATAGCGCCTAAGGGACCCTTTTCCTTAGTGCCATTTCTCCCCATCAGACGCTCTTGGGAAGAGAATCTGGCTGGCTAATTAAGTGTGGCATTTTGTTTCAAAATTAGCAACAGACAGTAACTAGCTACAAAGCAACCCAGAGTCCTCTTGTGGATAGATTTGTTTTTCTTAACATTTGATGTTTTAGAACGAATCAGTCCATTTATACTGAACAATTTACTTTAAAATAGATTTGTCTTCTTACCCAAGTGTACTTGCATATTTAAGATTACACAGGAATCTTTTATGTGCTTTACAGTTTGGTGCCTAAGAATTCTGACATTTCGCATGTTAGGCATAAAAGTAAATTGTAATTAAATGCCTTAAAACACTTTTCCTGGGGGGAGTCACTTTCCTAAATTTGTAGAAGGTCGCCGGCATCAACCATTCAATGCATTATTTTAAGCTTTTACAAACGTTCTGAAGAGTAAAATACCACTTAATACCACTCGAGCATGTTCTCTTTCACTCGGGTCCGTGGAAGGTATTAATTTGCAGGGCCTGGGATGGAACACTCAAGTTTCGAAGCACTTCTTGAACCACTGCTTTCCTGTGGAGGCTCAGCTTGTGACTTTTCTTCTGAGACCATCTGATTCTGTTCTTCAGTTGACACGGCCACAGAGGTGGCAGTTACCTGGCGGATCCAGTCCCTGGAACAAGACACGGTGTGCCTTCCCAGGGAGAGCGGGGTTTGTTTGTGTATGTGGACAGCACGGGTTACGGCTTTACTGCTGTTTATGTTAAAAAGCCATTTACTATATTCCTTTACTCAGCATATACTTAAAGTCTATTTTTCCACTTAGTAACTTCTTTCCATTTGCAAGAGAAAGCCAGCATTTCATTTTTTTCCTTGTAAAAATAATGCTCTTTCCAAAGATAACCACTGTTAGTAGTGTCTTGTGTATTCTTCCAGCAAAAAATAATAGATATATACTAAGTATATAACTGTGCTTAAATGTTTTTCACATGAATATATTGAGCATTTGAAAATAATTTTTATTTTCTGAAAGGATAGTGCCTTCACACGTTAAAAAAATTTTTGAATGAAAAGAAAGGCATGCAGGGGAAAGTACGCCTCGCTCCTGCCACTGGCCGTAGTTTGCCTCCCCAGAGCAGCCACCATTATGAGTTTCTTGTGTGTCTCTTCAAAGTTGTTTTGCACATGTACGTGTGTATGTGTGTGCACGCGCTGGGGGGGACCCTAACACACACACACATATTTTTTTTAACCAAGCCTCTTAACTAGATCTTACTCATATTCTTGGCTGCCCTTGACAGGTACTGCTTTTTCTGTCCTAGGTGGGTAAAGACTAAAACTGTCATTGCATAGCCCTGTGGTTACTTGGTGTCAGTGAACCCAACGCAGAAGCAAGGAACAGAACCCCCAAAACACTCCCATCGATCGCTAGAAGGAAGATGGCCTAGCCTGATACGCTCACTGAGTATGGTGGGCTCAGGGACCTCCGAAAGCAGTTTCCCTGCCCTCTGAGAGGGGCCCCTTTAGGATGCACACAAAGCAACGGGAAGACAATGTCTGTGAAATTCTCTCTGCCGGGCCCTGCCATTTGGATACATTGAGAAGTTCATTCTCTGAGGCTGTCAATCTTCCCTTCCAAGGGTACATGGATTTACTCAGGGACAAAAGGCTCCCCCATACCACCAGGCACACACGTTATGCTGTGCCTTTTGTGGCAACTAGCATTGAGGACTCGTATTTAAGGCAGGTTTCTATTTACTAAAGTGTGCTGCATTTCTAGAAAATCCATCACCCGAAAAATCCAAAATTAGGAAACAGATAAAATAAAGAGATTATGACCATTATTTTCATTTTAGAACGGTCTTCATTTTAGTAGTCCAAATCATTTTAGATAGTAAGCTTCTAAGACGTGTTCAAAATGTGATTTCTTCTACTTAGAAAAACTCCCTAATATCTTTGGAATGCGTCTATTTTTCTGAGAAAAATGTGCAGATATTACATCAAAAGTCACCTTACCTGGTGACATACAACCCTTCCTGAACATTCCTTACTCTTTTCTGTATAGGGCAGCTGAAAAAACTTAGAATTCATTTGATAGATTCATGTAGGCAAGTTATGGGAATCAAATAGATTTATTAAATCAATAGATAAAAAATATGAAAGGCAAACTTTGCAAAGGTCCAGTGAACCTTAAAAGGGGATTTGATATAAGAATGGGAAGGGAATTAGTGTCAGCTTAGAAGGGAGAATATTTTCTGAAGAGCTAGTCATAGATGCAGATTAAATATATATCCTATGGGTCAGAACACAACGACGATGACGCTTGCCTCATCCTACCCTGAAGGTATGCTTTAACGCTATGTGTAATAGGAAGACATTGGAAATGCTCTACATGTTCAACATGGAATGGTAAGCACGTTGCAGCTCAGAGTCAGGTTGAACAGCTATGACAAATGGTGTTAATGACCTTTGCTGGAGCATAGAACTATGTGCTTCAGATAATGTGTTCAAAAAAGCAAGATCCCAAATTATACAGATGCCGTGATTACAGCAGTGTTTAAACCGATGTACAAGAAGAAAGATTGAAATAAATACCCCAAATTGTTCATCATTATGTTAGGATAGTGGTGTCTATAGTGGTGGATCCCTAATCTTCAAACGTTCTGAATATAATCACTTTTATAATGAAAACATAAATATATGTGAAGAAAATAATCGTGCTTTTTAAAAATCTGCACCTGAGGACACGCTTACTGATTTTAGAGAGAAGGGAAAGGAGGAGAGAGAGAAACATTGATTGGTTGCCTTTGCACACACCCCGACTGGGGACCGAACCTAGGTGCATACCGACCAGGAATTAAACCTGTGGCCTTTGTGTTTAACGAGAGGATGGTCCAACCCACTGAGCCACACCGGCCAGGGCAAAGTGATCGTGTTTTTGCCTGAAAGAGTGTGCACCTAGTTTTTGAATGCTTGTTTTACTGTAGGGTTTTCCCCTCCGTTTGATCTAGTTAGCAGTTTGGTGGTGTTTTCAGAAGGTGAGTAAGTAACCTTGCACATAGTCATGTCCTATTGAGCAAAGGAATGTGGGGAAAAAGAATTAGCTTGCAGCCCTTTATTTCAAGAAGGCTTTCTGGAAAGAAGAACTTGAAAGTGACCTTTTAAAGTGAGGGGGAGGATAGTCCAGTGGATTAAGAAAGAAAGCTATTCTGGATATAAATAACCATGTGGGAATGAAGGGGAAAGTCGAGAAGGAGAAAGTTCATTTGACCCAGCTAAAGGGAGTAAGGACGGCATGGAGAAAGACGATGCACGTTGGGAACCTGATGAGTGAGTGACAGAGGCTCCCCCTGCTCGGTGGGAACGTTTTTACCTTTTATAAGGAAAACAAAAGTTCTTTTGGCAGATGGCCAGGAAAAGACATTTTAGGTGATGCCTACTTGGAGGTGTGATTTTGTGTGCGAGGACTCTGGGAAGCTGCCTGCGGTGTTCTGTTTGCAAGGTGATGGTGGCCTCTCTCGGGGTTTGGGCTTGGAATGAGAAAGGAGGTCTGGATTCCAGACATGCCACACAGTAAGAAACAGATGCTTTTCTACCAAGGTGGCCAAACTCAAACCAAAGAACTGCATCCTGGGCTGGGTTGCAGAAATGCATTTTCTGTAGTCTTCCTGATATCATAAAGAAGAAACTCCGGGTGAACGGCTTCTGTTTGTTGAATAAAGCAAAGGAAATTCCTCTAGGAAATTTCCATTACTGTGGAGTGTTGGGGGAGAGGGAGGGGACCTGACGATAGGGACCAAGAAGCTCCCAAACTGGATTTCTCACTTAGTGTGGGTTCATATTATGAAAGCAGCGTTGCGCTTTGCTTTGCCTTGTATTGGCACTGCCCAGCCCCGGTCAGCCCCATGTTTTTTTACTATCTTGTTCCCCGCAGGCAGTGTGAGGATGCAGAGAAACAAAGGACAGAGGCCCTGCACTTACAGGCATTTATAAATTAGTTGGGGAGATGAGGCATG
This sequence comes from Anoura caudifer, assembly GCA_004027475.1. Lineage (NCBI taxonomy): Eukaryota > Metazoa > Chordata > Mammalia > Chiroptera > Phyllostomidae > Anoura > Anoura caudifer. The sequence goes on along the minus strand of PVKU01003544.1, from coordinate 146,710 downwards.
AGATGTACACATACACATTTAAAGTCTCTAAAGGATGCTGTCTGGTGTGGGACGGGGGGTCTCTGAGAGCCTGGAGTCCTGCGACCTGGTGACAGCAGCCAGAGAGGCTGGCCCCTCTTGTGGACGACCTGGGTTAGATCCCTCCTGCTCTCTGGCGTTGAGATCTTGGGCGAGCTACTTTGATCTTTCCAAGTCTCAGTTTCCCCCATCTGTAAAATCGGAAGGATAACAGTATGTACCTTGTACGGTTGCTGTGGAGATTTGAGATGGCACACGATATAAAACGCTTTCAGCATCGTGGGAGGCCCGTGGTGATTGGTTGGAGGTGCTGACTGCTGTTTTGGCGGGTCGGAAAGTTTCTAAGGGCAGGGACTGCTGTGCTCTTCGTTATGGATCATTCATACCTAATGCATTTGGTATAACTTATTAATAAATATTTGGCACAAATATTTATTGAAAGAAAGAATGAGTGGTTTGGACTGAGAGTTGAAGAGCTGGCCGGACTCCGGGAGAGAGAGGAATAGAATTCCAGGCATAAAGGTGAGTCTGAAAGTTGAACAAAGGCATGCATTCTTCTTCATGTTTGTGCTATAGTCATAATTAAACAAATTCTCTTATTATATAACATGGGGCGATGTGGTCATTGAATGTTAAACTGGTGAGGAGGCTGAGGCCCAGAGAGCAGGTGGCCACGTAGATGACCAGCTTCTAGGTTCTAGGTCTTGTTATTGCTGGGTCGGTGGTGTTCCTCAGCACTTTTTCTGGTAACCCTTTAAAAAAAAAAAGGCCAAGCAGTGACTGAGACGTTGCCAGATTTTGCTCCTAGAACAGAGAGATAAGCATCCTGAAAAAGGGAAATGCTGCAGTTCTATTCTTCCTCAGTAATTTTGTGTATCTTGGCCTCTAGAAAGCAGGACAAGTTCCCTGGTTCTGAGAGCAGAGCTGCTTTCCTGTGGAAGGGCCGGGGTCAGGCCCGGGGTGCCGGTCAGACCTCCTCTGTGGAAAGCCTCAAGTGGCCGTAACTCATCGCTATAAAAACAAACATGTTACCTCCCTGAACAACAGCACGGAGCACTTAAACAGGGATTACCAGGGCTGAAATATGGGAAACGTAAAGAAAGGAATTCAGAAAGAACCAGGTGCTTCAATCTGTGCATCTGGGCTGATGAGACTCTGAAGTGTTAAAGAGAAATTCCATTCTGATGACTCGGCCACAGAATATTTTTTCCTGTTGGGCCAGCGGGGAGGGGAGAGGAGGCGTGTTATCCTGGGGCCTGCCCAGGCAGTTAGCGCCCTTCCCGTGTTGAGGGATAGCCGGGGCCTGAACCTTTGGCACTTGGCCCTGGGGCCTGGGGTCAGGGGAATTTGCCCTGTGCTTCAAGGAGGTTATTCCAACCTGAGCAGGAAGATAGAAGCCAGAGCAGAGAAGAGCAGAGTCAGTGCAGAGCAGCCCTGGACACATACTTGGCTTCAGCCTCAAGAGTTTGGAAACGGGGCTGCTGGGGCAGGCCAGCTGTTTCACTAGAGGGAGAATTGAGATGTTCAGAAACTTAGGGAAATGTTCCTGAAGCCAGTGCTTATTACTGAATCATCTTGGTGTGCCTTAAAGTACTTCCTGGAACCCAGCACAGGTCTCCTTGAAGCTGTGACTTGTGGGTTGATGTCTACAGAGCAGAGCGGTGACATGGAGCTAAGGTGACAGTATGCATGCATGGCCATCTCCCTCCATGGTCACTGTGTGTGGAGCTTGTTTTATATGTGTTTCTGATTAAAGGCACCTTATTCAATATAAATTGTCAACTCAGTAACACTGAACTTTTGGCCTTAGCACTGTACCCTGTGCCTGAATGAAGCTCATCTAACACACGTGGCACACCACAGCGGTCTCACACTTAGGAACACTAGGCAGCACTTCAGCGCTGTGCTCAGGGCCATTTGGAACAGTGAACTCACCAACAAAAAGCACAGCAATGTGGCACTAAGCAGACCGCCAAAAGGACACCGCTCACGGTCTGATTTGAAACGAGGCAGCGTGCTGCCGTGTTTAACCTCAGCTGGGGACATGTGTCGTGGGTGACTCAGATTCTTTCCCAGCATGTCCATGTCCATGAATGACCGCAAAGGTGTTGCTAGAGTGATTTGGGGTTACAAAAAGTTTTAGCAGGTAGGTGAATTCACAAATACAGAATTCTTGAATAATGAGACTCAACTATACCCATTTTTCCAAAATATTATCCTGAATATGCAGACCCTCTATAACTTAATTTACTGCTTAGAGGACCCAGTCCTCTAGCAAGTTCCTTTACTCTCCCCTCCTTTTTAATCCTGGAGTTATTTACAAAATTAGGAAATACAGATTTGCAAAAGGAAAAAAAGCTTAAAATCATCCAAATGGCACAACCAGAGATCATTATTGTTTACATTTTAGTGTCTGTCTTTCCAGAGTTTTTAATGCAAATATATATCTATCATCTGTACTGTTGCACATTTATTTATTTATATATAGAGGTAAACAAAATTAGCGTCCTACCATACTGACTGTTGCATCACCTGCATTTGCAGTTCCTCACTGCTGGGGCCCGAAGTGGGAGGCAGGAGTGAGTGGTCAGGGGTCGGCCAGATGGGCGAGTGTGGGGGGCAGCAAATGAAGGGACATCAGAGTATGGGACTGTGTCCTGACGAGGCCACTGAAGGGTTCTAAGCAGGGACATTCCACAGTCAGACTAGGTAGAAAACCACGGTGGCTGTGCAGACAGTGGACTTGAGGGAGAGAGACTGGAGCCACAGTGTCCAGTGTGGTGCTCCGTGGCTGCAAGCACCTCGCAGTGTGGCTGGTCCCTGCTGCAGTGTGCTGTGTTAAATATCTACTGGGTGTCAACGAGGGGGTGTGAAAAAAATAATGGAAAACCTCTCAATTTTTATATCAATTGTGTGTTGAAATGATAATCTGGATATATTGGCTTAAACAAAATATATTTTCAAAAGTAATTCCACCTGTGGATTTTTAAAAACTTTTTAATGTGGCTACTAAACTTTTTTGACCGCATATATTTTGTTGGACAGCACTAGCCCGGGTGGGAGGAGATGATGAGGGCAGTGGGGTGGGCATGGGAAGGAGGGGGCATGGATTTGAGAAGCATTAGGAGATGTACTTCAAGGCTGTGTCCTGGCTTTGGAGGGTGCAGTGGACTGAATATTTACATTCCTCCCAAATTCTTATGTTGAAGTCCTAACCTACCCCAATGTGATGGTATTGGGTTGACCAAAAAGTTCATTTGGTTTTTCTGTAAGATGGCTCCGGTAGTGTTTGGCTGTCTTTGACTTCATTCGAAACAGTTTTGTTAGACTGTATTGTGGCAGCTGTCCTATCAGCGTGCATTTAAAACAAATCAAAATTGGTGAATTTTTGTGTAACCACTTTAATATTGAAGATGGAAGAAAATAAGCAACATTTTCAGTGGATTATTCTTTATTATTTCAAGAAAGGTAAAAATGCAACTGTAATGCAAAAAAAGATACGTGCCGTGTATGGAGAAGGTGCTGTGACTGATTGAACATGTCAAAAGTGGTTCACGAAGTTTCATGCTGGAGATTTCTTGCTGGATGATGATGCTCCATGGTTGGGCAGACCACTTGAGGTTGATAGGGATCAAATTGAGACATTAATTTAGAACAATCAATGTTATACCACATGGGAGATAGCCGATAGACTCAAAATGTCCAAGTCAATAAAGTTATTGGTGAAAATGAAAAATGTGTCCTATTTCATGGAAAAAAAACACACGGACTTTTTGGCCAACCCAATATTTGGAGATGGGGCCATTGGAAAAGAATTAGGTTTAGATGAGGTCATGAGAGCGGGGCCCCCGTCATGGGGGTAAGGCCCTTATTAGAAGAGGAGATAGCGCTCACTCCCCTGAGCCCCCTCCCCATGTGAGGACACATGGCAGCAGGGAGGCAGTGGTGCACTGGGCCAGGAAGACAGCCCTTGCTGAGCACCTTATCTGCCAGCACCTTGGATCTTGGATTTCTGGGACTTTCCAGAATGGGAGGAATAAATGTCTGTTGTTTGTGCTGCCCAGCCTGTGGTTCGTTAAAGCAGCCCCAGCTGACTATGACAGGGGGTGGGACAGGAAGGAGTTAATGTCACCAACTGAGATAGGGAAAATGGAAGCAGGTGTTGGTTTGTGGGGGTGGCTAGGGAAAGTAAAAGCAGGTGGAGGTGTTCAGATGTCTAGCTGCTTGGTTACAGCTCTGTGAACAGGTAGGTCTGTGCCTGAGACAGATCTGTGGGTCGCCAGCGAATAAAGCCACGAGAGGGACTGAGAGTCCCAGAGAGTTCGTGGAGAGAGAAGGAGCTGGCCTGATGGGAGAAGCTGGGGAGCACCACATGGACCCGGGGACAGGACAGCAAAGGAACAGAGAAAGGGGTACAAGTGGAGGTTGGTCACAGAGGTCAAGGGAAGATGTATCAGAGAGGGGGGTGAGCGTGAATCTGGAAAGAGTGCTTTAAATCTTCATGAAGCAATCTCTACTCTCTATTAGGGTTGATAATAATACCTAACAATTATACGGCGTTTACTTTGTGCCCAGCACAGCACCAAGGCTTCGCACAGTTGCCCCACAGGGCACCTACCATTGCTATCCCCATTGCACAGGCGAGCAAACTGAGGCACAGAGCTGTGAGGGAACTGGCCCAGAGTCGCATAGTGGATGGCACCTGCAGGGCTCTGGCCTTGGTCTGTCTGACTCCAGTGCCCACAATCTGACCTAAACTTTTTTTGGCAGCCCCCAGACTTGACTTGGCAAGAAGTGGATAACTGTCCTTTCAGCCTCAGGCACAAGTCCATTCAACCACAAGAAAAAATTCTACCCTTCCTCGAGTGCTGGCCTTGTGGGAGCAATGATGATGGATGGCGAATCAGGGAGAATTTTGCATTCCAGGGTGCTGAGGTCAGGGTGTGTGTGAGCCAAGTGGCACTGATGTCCAGGGCTTGGGCTTTGCTCCTGTGACCGCCTGGCCGCCATTCATACTCTGGGGATCAGTGTGCCTCTCCGCCTGGGTGCCTCTGGCTGTTGACTGTGCCTCGCTTGTTGCTTTCCGGAGTTTCATCACTTCTGGCCTTATGGCAGTTCCACTAATGAGTCTACAGGACCCCAGGCCAAGGGAAGGCCTCCTGTCGCCCATCCCTCTGGGCCCAGACTTGCCTTATAGGGAGGAATGCCGCCCCCACCCCCAGCCCTGCCCAGACTCATGCCTGAGGTTTTACTGCTTTCGCTCACTTCCATACATGGAAGTGGGGTTGCCAGCCTCTGCCTGGAGAGCGCCTGGAGCCAGAGTTTGTTTCCCCACAGCTGACAGACACCCCCTGGCTCACATTTTAAAAGCGTATTTATTTAAAAAGACCAGGGATTTAACCACACATGTCTGCAAAAAGAGAACTTGGTCATCTCAACAGAGAGAATAGGCAGTAAAAATTGCAGTCTAGTTCCTGAATGCTGTGGGTACAACACTTATCTCCAACTTTTTTTTCTTAAAAAAAAAAGATTTTTTTATTTATTTACTTTTAGAGGGGCAGGGAAGGAGAAAGAGGGAGAGAAACATCGATATGTGAGAGAAATGTCAATCCATTGCCTCTCACCCGGGGACTGGCCCACAACCCAGGCATGTGCCCTGACCTGGAATCGAACTGGCGACCTTTCACTTTGCAGGATGACTCTCAACCCACTGAGCCGTGCCAGTCTGGCTCTCCAACTTTGTGATTGTTAGAAAGTTCTAATGATTTGAGTGCTAAGCTCTTAAATCTTAAAATAGGTAAAGAAACTCTTTTGGGGGGAAGGTCCATTTTATAATCATATATGTATTTATTAACATACGTTGATATAATTAACATATATCAACACACACACACAGACACACACACACACACACACACACACACACACACACTTTCCTCACTGATTTGAGAAAAAGAAAAGAAAATCTGAGGGGCGAGCCAAATGTAGAAGTCCGCTGATGCAGCAAAGCGATAGGAACAGCCCACGCCGTCCGTCCGAGCAGGTGCAGCCCTTGAAGTTGCCAGGCTCTCGCCTGCGAGATATTTAAGAAATACTTTGGTTCTTTCAAGGAAATGCTCTTCTAATGCACAGTGCTGTGGTTCCTTGTTTTTGTTTTTCTTGTTTCATAAATGAACAAGGATTCAACCTTGTAAGAGTTAGGCTTCTAGAAAGTGATAGTTGACAGCAGCGGATTCTAAAGTAGTCTTGGGAAATAATGAATGTAGTGCATTTCTCCTGGAGCCATCTTTACTGGTTTGGTACCTAATCTGTGGGTCCTCTCGTGCCAAACTTACCATGTTGTCTGGTTCTTTTCCCTGCTGCCACCAAGGGCCCAGTTCTTTGGATATGTTTTGCTGGACTTTCTTTGTGCTGTGCTTCACATCTCTGAGATTTGTTATAATGGAATCTGAATTATTTGAAAGCCATAATTCACGATTGTAAAATTCTGGGAGCAGATGATGAACTCTGGTTTGGGTTTTGGGGACTGGATGAAGGGGTGAGAAGACTGACGCTGGCCTGATAGTTTGCTCCCCCCAACCCTGCTGCCCAAATGCTAGATACTGTCTCTGCCTTAGAGGAGAGATGAAAAATAAAATCGAACTGTCTAGTCCTTTTTTATTGTGATTTATTTTGAGCTTAAAGTAGCAAACCTTAAATTTCTTGATCTCTGTCCTTGCTCCCTCCCCCTCACCAGATCCCTGTCTTTAATGGTATAAAAAGATTTTGAAATTCTTCCTTGAGTCTTTCCTGCCTCCAGGGAAGGGGGTGAATGGGCACCAGCTTATATGGTACAGTCCCCATGCCGATCTGAATTCTTTCTTTTGCTCCTTCGCTAGTTAAAAGGTTTCCTCCTGAGACAGATGGAAGTGTATTCAGAGGACACTGAATTTGTGAGTTGGATGGAACTGCCTTCAGAGTGAAAGGGCTTCTTTTCAGCAACCTCTTTCCCCCCTTCTTTAAAAAAAAATAATTTCTGAAGCATCAGGCTGTCATCAACCTACTAATTGTTTTGCCTCCAAGCAGGACCAAGACTTGGGGCAAATTACTTTTCCCTGTTGAGCTCTTAGGCCTCAGCATCATCCTTCCAGAAGCTGCTGGCCAAATGGCTGTTATCACAAGGTGTGGGTCTGCAGGGGGCCTTGCACACACCCCAGCTGCTGCTCTCAGGCTGAGTAAGTCCCCAGGCTCTGGGGGGAGGGGCATGGCAGGGGGATAGGAGGCCCTCACTTTGCTGCCTTGTCCAGACTGAGGAAGGGAGGTGGGACTCTCACGAAGGTCAGTGGTGGGGCGGGGGTGGGGGTGGGGGGAGAGGAGACTGGCTTCCCACTCTTCCAGTTCTGAAGCGTAGGCTCCATATTATTGTGGAGAATACAGTTCTTAACCTCAAAGTGCACAGGAGAGAGGCAGGGACCCCAGTTCAGTTAGGTTGACTTCAAGAGCCTTGTTCTAAGTGAAGCCTCAAGTGGTGGTTTTCCATCCTGGTTGATATTCAGAGTCACCTGGTGAGCTTTTAGAAATATGCATTCCCAGCTCTTGTTCACTGTTATGTCCCCAGCAGATAGCACAGTGCCTGGCACGTAGGACACGTGCTGTGTAAAATTAGTTAAATGCATGGGAAACCCGTTCTGTCTGCTCATAATGCCTAGGAGAGTGAGTAGGTACAGTGTCTTAGCCAGTCATTCGTGCACACAGAGTCAGAGGAGCTGTAAGGTGTATCCCACCTTCCCTGCAAGCCCCGTATGAAGCCATGCAGCTTCGGTCCATCCTGGACAAGGTCTTGCTGATGATCACTGCTAATGTGCTTTTAGGTCACTACTGTACCGACATGTCTGCTGCCTTGTGATCTAGAATGAGACTCTTAAATGAAGGGGACGCTGAGAATATGTAATCATACAAGCATGAGAATTACAGCTTTCATTTATTGGGTATGCACTCTGCCAGGCCGTATGTCAGGGCTCTGTTCATATTTATTTAATTCTCACGTAACCCTTTGAGTGAGGCGCTGTTGGACTAAGTAGTTTTCTCAGTCCTGCTGGTAAGTGGTTGAATCAGTATTTGAACTCTGGCCCTTTGCCTAAGCTGTGCTGAACTGCCTAGTAGCTGACCAGGGCTGCCCTTTCGGGACGTGCCTTCCATGTGCCAAGCTCAGGGATGGAAAGCACTTTACATGTGCTGCCTCATTTCATTTCCACAAGAATCCTATGTGTACGTTACATGCCGTGGAGCTGGCTTCACTTCCTAGTGGCCCTGCGAATGAGTGATGTCCACGCTGGCCTGTCCTCAGCAGCCCTGCTCAGCTCCTGCAGACGCCTGCCTGTGGCTTATGTTGTCGAGTCAGTCCATCTCATGCTTGGTCCTCTTCTTTTCCTGCTGCCTCTGTTTTTCCCAGCAGTATTATCTTTTCCAAAGAGCCCTGCCTTTTTATGAGGTGCCCGAAACACAGCAGCTTGGGTTTTGTCATTTTTGCCTCCAGTGATGCATCAGACTTAATTTGCTGTAGGGCCCACTTGTTCATCCTCCTGGTGGTCCAGGGTGTCTGTAGACACGCTCTGTAGATAAGCTCTGGTGCCATGTTTCAAATGCGTCCAGTTTTTCTTATCAGCCTTCTTCGCTGTCCAACATTCATATCCGTGCATGGTAATTGGGAGGACGAGCGGGTGGGTGACCTTAGCCTTGGTCTCTAAGGACACGGCTTTGCTCTTGGTGATCTTTCCTAATTCTTCCATTGCTGCTCTTTGGAGTCTCAGCTTCCTGTTGGTTTCTTGGCTGCAGTCTCCATTTGAATGGATGATTGAAGCAAGGTAAGCAAAATCTGTATCAGTGCCTACCGAGCTAATAAGTGGCGAAATCACTGGATGAGTTCCCTCCAAAGCCCATTCTTTTTCTCTGTGCCTCACTGTGTCTAATGGGGAGCATGGTGTTAGGCCCATTTGGAAAGCAAATACGGCCCCTGTCTTTTAGCAGGGATTTCTCAGCGAGGGTGTTACCGAGGATAAAGCAGGCTGTGGTCTTGAGCACACCAAACATGGACTCTCAGAAAGAGGAGAGTTCAGGAGAGCGATGGAAATCCCTCCGTTCTTTGAACACACCCTTCTGAACTTTCAGGCATGTAGAATCCTTCAACCCCTTGTCTTCTTTTAGTTAACCCAGCCTCCCCCCACCCCATGTTCACACAATTTATCTATATCCCAGGGAAGAATGTCTGCATCTGTGACAGCAAAGAAAGAGCTCTTTGAGCAACCAGCAGGGTGAAAACAGCCAAGGTCCCAGGACCCCAGGGACGTTTGCAGCCTGTGGTTCACTGCTCCAACCCGAAGGAGCTCCTGATTGGCTGATCATCTCTGAATGATTAGATTTCTCTGAAAGGGCAGAAGGGACAAGGCTCTAGAGAAAGACGGTAAAAATTAATCTGAGAGACAGAAGTGGTAGCCAGTGGGAGCAGCATGTACAGACACCCTGCGGAGGGGTGGAGGGGGAGGCATGAGGATCGCTGTGCACCTTGTGGCCCCTGAGGTCTACCTGCAGACACCTTCCCAGGACCTCTCTACTCATTATACTGGGAGAAAACACCCGTACCCTTAGTGACCACTTGACTTCTCAGTATTTAATGTCTAACTCTGTAATCTGGAACACTTATCTATTCCCTGAGATTCCACTTGGGATCTCGGGGCATGCTGTAATACAGGGAAGGAAGCTCAGATACCCACCGTCACTTAACTGCATGGGACACGGGACGTTCTGCAGCGATCCTCCCTGTGTGCTTAGGAAACAGGAATAACCTCTCCCACAAAGGAACACGCTCCTTGCCTGCCTTCCTGGAAACAGACTTTCTAAGCTTTGATAGAGACCTGGGAAAGGAATTCACTTTAATCTCGGCTCTGTTGTGTGTAAATCAGTGGTGTGAAGCATGGCTCTGGGTCTGGAGGCAATAGGGGGTGGTGGGCCTGCGGCCAACTGGTGAGAGCATCCTTCTTCTCAGGGGTAGCCATGCTGGAATGCAGACCTGCTTGGTCGAATCCTCCAAACTGCCTACAGAACGTGGAGTCTTCTCTGAGTGGTGTTGGTTAACTCAAGTTTAAAACATTGTGCGTATGTCAAACACATCCAAGGGTCAGTTTGGCCCTTGGGTGGCCTCTTGGTGGTTTTGGCCTTAAGAGCTCCCACTGGTGCATCAGCTGCTAGCTTGGTGCTGTGTGTACACCTGGCCACCTGTGGGTCATGGTGGTGGGTTTTGCTCATGGAGTTCCCAGGAGCATTCAGGAACATGAAGTGTATGTTTTCCAGGGAGTTTATAGTCTTCTTACAGAGAAAGGGCCCTACCTGGGTCAGCCATAAAGAACATAAGCAATAAAGAACAAGAGAAGCTGGCATCCAGCCGTGTCCGATGGTGTGGAAGGAGTCAGAGGCAAGCCCTGTTCCCCCAAAGTGATCAGGGAAGGAAGGGCCTGGGGCATAGGACTTGCTGGGACCTGGAAGGGGAGGTGACAAGGAACATCTTAGGGAGATTTCCCAACGTGAGCTCAAAAGCTGTGATAACACATATTTTTTACCTAGCGCTGATCATTGTCAAAGCCCTTTCCGCACTATGTATTCCTGACAGCAATGCTGGGTAGCAAGGGAACTCACATTCGCAGACTGAGGGACTGAGCCAGGGACTGAGCACCCTGCTAAGGCTTTGTCTACCCTCCTCCATATTATCCTCTACACCACTCCATGGTTATTAGTCCCGTTTTCAGGTGAGGAAATTGAGGCTCAGAAAATTGATTTACCCAAGCATTGCAGATTAGCAAGTGACAGATGTGGAATTCAAGCCCAGGCCTGTCTCTAAAACCCAACCTCTTTTCTTCACAAAGCTGTTCTGGATCACACAGCAGTTCAAGTCAGACTCAGGACTTGAACTTGGGTCCTAAAGGGGCCCTGGCTTGTTGGGAATAGAGGAAGAGAAGTCTGCTTTGAGGGTGGGGTTGGAGAAGCAGGCTAGAGAGTTTATACCAAGTGAAGGATGATGTAAGCAGCCATTAAAGAGCTTTGAGCAGAGCCAGGAGATGATTGTGGCGTTTAAGGGAAATTATTCTGGTATGACTTTGTTGGAGGAACTGGAAGGGGAAAGAGGGGCTTGGGAGGCTAATGAGCATGCGCCGCCAGGGTGCCGACAGAGGACATGGCTCATCACAGGGACGGGGCCCAAACGACTTTCAGCCCCTTTGGCACTTCCATAAGTACTTTAAAGAGAAGTGCTTGCTGTTACGAATCGCTAGTATGTTGTTATGACTAAGACAGCCATTCCCAGAGTTCTCTGGTGAGCCCTTTGGGCACCTGACTCCATTAAAAAAAAGAATCCATTTCCATTTTGCACCCAATTTTCTCTTCTCAGGGTGCTTCCCAGTTGGTAGGTGATTTGTTATCGCTGGTTTTTAAATTTTCTCCAGTGTAGCCCTTGCCTGAAAGAAAACACTGACCCTGTTGGCCACAGTTTAAAACATTTTGACCACTTCCCAAGCACTTCTGGATCTTTCTCTTTGTTTAGTTTCTAAGAGTGAGGAATAGAAACTCGCTGGGAATCTCAAAATAAAGCTGGGTGTTTTTGAGGTGGAAATGAGGGAAGGGTTCCCTTCCCACTTCGCTCAGCACTTTCACCCCACCAGCTGCTCGCAAAGGGGCTTTTTCAGAACCGGGTGTTTTGTCAGGGGTGAAAGAAAAAAGCTCTGGTCACTTTTAGCGATTTCAGACAAACAAACAACAACAAAAGTCTACCATAGTTTTGGCCCAGGGCCTTCTGGGCAACTGCAAGAGGCCTCCTGGTGCACCAAGCATGACCGCTGGCTGAAGCAAAGTGGACTGGTGAGGGAGACCACCGCAGGGGTGTGAACATGCAGCGAGGCTGTTGCCGCTGACGGGAAGATCACTTGTTTCAGAGGCAGCCCTTGTACAGGGAGGCTCTGTGTAACCTTCTTTTGAAGTCAGAAGTATGTTTGATTGCCTTGGAGTTTGGAGCTGATGTGGATGAGATAGGAACACAAGTCATCTAGAGTCCAAGCTCTCGTTATAGAAGTTTTTAGCAAGTTATGGAGCAAGTGATTTATTTTTTAAGTGGAAGAGCTATTGAGCTAAATGACTTCTTTTAAAAAGCTACAGTTTGTAGCATGCACATCACAGTTCACCATCATAGCCGTCTTTGAGGGCATATCAGGTTGGCAGAGGACTTTCAGGTTGCTATGTGACTGTTACCACCACATCCACCTCCGGGACTTTTCTTTTTTTTAAAAAAAAATATTGATCGATTTCTTTTTTTTTTTTTAAAAGAAAGAGAGCAACATTGATTTGTTGTCCCACCAATCTGTGCATTCACTGGTTGTCCTGCATGTGCCCTGACTGGGGATTGAACCTGTGACCTTGGTGTAGGACAGTGCTCTAACCAACTGAGCTACCCAGCCAGAACTTTCTTATTGTTCCCAACCTAAATTCTGTATCTATTAAACAATAACTCTTCATTCTCTCGTAGACCCTAGTAATCACCATTCTACCTTCTTTTTTTATTTTTTTAAATCCAAAAAGTACTTATTGGGCTGGTTCCCCACTCATCTTGATTCAGGGCGCTCTTAGTATTACATCCTTCTGAAGGAGCCTCCTTCTTCAAGCTCAGCTTTTCCTCCTATAGTCTGTCAGAGGACAACGGAGCAGCCAACACCCAAAATGACCTCTTGTGCATGGCTGAGATGGCGGTGATTTCCAGCATCCTGGGCACTTCATACCCATGGAGTAGGACCTGGGGCTCTGCACCAGGTGCTTCTTCTCATGTTTCCTCTTCTCCTCTCTGGAGAGGGATGAAGGAGATCCTTAGTGGGTGGCATATTGTCATGAGGAGATTCTCATGGCTGGAAAGGCCCACCTTTCTTTTCTTTCTCCCCTCCCCTCCCCTCCCCTCCCCTCCCCTCCCCTCTCCTCTCCTTACCCTAGGACATGCTCAAGGATTTGGGAGAGAGAGGAAGGGAGGGAGAGAAACATTGATCAGTTGCCTCCTGAACACATGCTGACAGGGGATTGAACCTGTAACCTAGGCATGTGTCCTGACCAGGGATCGAACCTGCAACCTTTTGGTATAGGGGACAACACTCTAACCAACTGAGCTACCTGGCCAGGGCCCATTCTTACTCTCTGTCTCTAAGAAAAAAAGTATGTAAGTTGTGGAGAGCAGACCCATCTGGGGTGAGTGCCGAGGACCTTGCCAGAGAATCTTTTCTGCCTTTCCAGAACCCTAAGGTCAGTAGATCCCTTTGGAGACTCCATTTCCCTGTCTTTGATTTTTCGCTGGAAGTCCTTGAACTGGGAGAGTTCATACGGAGTTGGGAGTCAGTTGTCCACAGGGTCACCTCCTGCAGGACAAGTACCTCAGTTGAGAGATTTAAAATTCACAAACATTTTAGTTGAGAAAGAATTATGATACCTGAGCAGGAGCTTACCCTAATATTTACCTTTAGAAATTGACAGGTTATTTAAAAATAGTGAAATATGTTGGCACAGGGAAGGGAGGATAGAGTCCAGCACCTGCCTCCCTGGTAGTAAATCAGAAGAGGCCAGCGTCCTGTGAATTTACAGCTGTGCAGTAGGATCGGTGTGCTGGGAGGCCCACGGGGCTGTTTTGGAGGAAGGCACACGGCACAGGGCCGCCCTGACTGGTGAGATGTCCAGGGGGCAGCTCTGTGAGGGGCGCTGCCTTGGCCCTCAGGGGGATAGACTGCTGGCAGCCCCAGGTCTTGCATTTTAGAGTTGCCCAAAAAATATTGGGACATTTTTTTCTCATTCAAAAGTAATATAAGACCATTGTAGAAAATGGGAAAATACAAAAGGCATGTAAGGGGGAAGTCCTGTTGGCCTCCTACCAGAGGCCGTGGATGTTCTTTCCTCACAGGGCAGCCTGGCCTTCTTCTGCACTCGCATATTTCCATGTAAGAATCTATTTTTAAAGACGATCTCTAATAGCTACATGGTATGCCACCACATAAGTGTACCGTACTTTAACGATTCCCTGTCGGGGGGATCTTAGGCCAGCTCCAAGTTTCGTCGTACTGATCAGTGGTGTTGTGAAGTTTCTGTGTATGTCTTGTGCACACACGTACATCTCTGGTGGTTTTTGTAGGATAAATTCCTAGGAATAGTGGTTGGGTCAAAGATTCTATTGTATCTTTAGTTATTATTTCCTTTTCATCTGTTGTGTCTCAATTTCATCTTCTTCTTCATTATTTTAATTTTTTTGACTTTCCCTGTTTTTATTATTGTTCTCAGTTCTACAGAATTGGCTCTTTTGTTTTTTTTTTTTTAAATTGCCTTTAAATGGACATTTTTTAAAATGCAACTGCATTTTTAGTTTCTTTACGATATTTCCTCGCTCTCAGCCCTTCCCCTTTATTTCACATTTTGTCCTAAAAAGCATGCATTTTCCACATTTTCCCAATTGTTTCCAGTGGTCTTCTTTCAGTATCTTAAATGCAACATTGCGCTCTTGTATTGTGGACTATTTCTGGAAGCTTCATCGTCTGTATTGTTTCTGTGTCCTTGATGGACATAGTTCTGTCAGGTCCTATATTTGTCCCAATAGGGTGTATAACTTCTGCTTGCTTCTCCTGTGTCTGCCTTGTTGCTGACAGAATCTCCTTTTAGGTCTTGAGTTTGTTAGGATAAATTTATGTCACTATTTCAGCTCTTCAGGATCCCCATTGGGAGCAGGAAGATGCTGGGCACCTGGGTGGTTCTAACAGGAATGTCTCTGATCTTTTTCTTCCGTGTTGGAGCTGCCGCCACGGGGACAACTTTATGCTGGGGACCTTTCCCTTATTTTCTTCCTAATAACTGTGAGCTGTGACTGTGGCCGACCCCCCTGTTGGTCACGTCCGGGCCAACTCTCGCCAGCCTGCAGCAGACACCACACCTCTGCCCTTGGGCCTCCCACCCCGTGCTGTTCAGATACTGTTGTTTAGAGCAATGAACAGGCCAAGTGAAATGCATATCCTATCTCTCAGGTCTCACCAGCCCTTGTCCCTCAAACTAAGGGGTCATCAGTCGGCTTCTACCTGGGTCTTTTTCATTTAGTCTCTGTATTCTACAGTTGCTCTTCAGAAGGGCAATTGCAAATCTGGCCTGGATAGCCTTTTCAAATCTGGTCCCAGCTATACTGTTTATATCTAGCAGTGATTCTTTTCCCCCTTTCATGTCCTTATATGAAGCATAAATCTTCTGGGTTATTACTTAGTGAAGAGAGACTAACCCTAAGCGGCTGGATTTCTCTGTTGGTTCCCACCGAGTGCATCATGGTTCCCTTGCTGGCCGGCTGCTGAGCGCTGCCTGGAGCTGGGGACTTCAAAGCCATGGCCCCAGAGGTGGCTGTCCTTAAACTAAAACTAAAACCAAAGACATTTCTGAGCTCTTTAAAAAAACTCACAGTAATAATAAAACGCCCTGTGAATTCTGTGCTTTTCATGTGGTTCCTAGCCTCCCTCTGCCAGCATGACCTGTTCTGGGTTGCCCGCTCTCATCCCTTTGATGTATGTCTCCAGGATACCTACCTGGAATCCATGCAGGAAAGGGCGAAATTGTCGGGGGCCAGTGTGTTGGGTAGGAGGGAGGTGAGGAGAGACCCTGGTAACTCTGTGGACGTGTTCAGAGGGAAATGAGGTTTAGCTGGCAATATTCCTGGAAGAACATATGTTCTTCTTGGTTAAGGAGAATCTTTCCATTTTTCCTCCCTTTTTACCCCCACCCCCAAGTTTCCCCTTGCAGTGCTGCTTAAGTTTTTATTGTGTGGTGGTCATTGACTGGTGGGTTTTGAGGTATTTGTTGTTTCCCAAGTTTTTCAAAGCAGGCTCTCTCCTCTGGCCATTTCTCTCTCTGGAATGCCTGGGCTCTCTTTTTCCTCAGCCATTAGCGCTCTTTTTTCTTAAAAAATAAACAAAACAAAACTCCACAACAACATTATTTTTTTATTACAGAGAATTTCAGAAATACACAGAAAAAGACAGTCACAGCATGAACCCCATCCACCACCCATCATCCAGCTGCGACAGTGGCCGGCTCGCAGCGGGCCCTGCTGCCACGGCCTCCCCGCCATTGTTTGGAAGCAAACCTCAGACATTTTCACTTTAGTCATAAATATTTAAGTATATAATGGTAAGGATTTTAAAGAACCAATGCTGTCCTTGCACCCCCAAAGTAATTCCTTAATTATCATCAAGTATCTAATCAGTGATCAAATACTCCATATCTTTATATATATTTAAGAGTCAGTTCTTAAAACCACATGTACATCTTGATTATTCTCAAGCTCTCTTTCACTTGAGTGTTTATCCAGCCAGTCCTGCAGAG
Source organism: Anoura caudifer (assembly GCA_004027475.1). Taxonomy (NCBI): domain Eukaryota; kingdom Metazoa; phylum Chordata; class Mammalia; order Chiroptera; family Phyllostomidae; genus Anoura; species Anoura caudifer. Next base: position 130,294 of record PVKU01003544.1, on the reverse strand, counting down.
CCCTAATTTAATGGCCCCCCAAACTAGCAAGGAAAAGTCGGTGAAAGGCAGCCCATCCAGGGTGGCTGGACACCTGGCCGGGCCCTCACACAGAGGCTCGCCAGCCCCATGCTGTGAACCCTCCCAGCCAGACAGCCCTGGTGGCTGCAGCCCTGGCCCCCAACCCCCAACCCCTTTGGGCTTGCAGGTCCTGGGGCTGTGGGCAATTTCCCTGTAAAGTTGGACTGTCTGGGGTCACAGTAAATTTTTGTTAAATGTGATGTATCAAACCATCTCATTTAAAAAATGTTACTTCCTTTTTCTTAACAAACTTGCAGAGCACTTGTTCTGTGGTGAGCCCCATTGTAAGTGCTTAGCCGTGTTAGCGTCAGTCAGATTATGACGGTGGACACGTGTCCTGCACTTTCTGGGACACTCCCAGTTTTTTTTCCCCATTTCTTCACAATTTATTTGCGAATTTTCACACAGAAATGGTAGTACAACGATTACAAATCCAGTTCTCCCAATTCAAGTAACGTAAAGGTTCGAGATAAAGTGACTTAAGGGTTAATTTGATAACTTTATCAAGGATCCAGATTTTTTTTATGTTACTTTATTTTTTTAAATATATTTGATTATGCTATTACAGTTGTCCCATTCCCCCCTTCATTCCCCTCCACCCTGCACACCCCTCCCACCCACATTCCCCCCTTTAGTTCATGTCCATGTTTCATAATTTCTTTACCTTCTACTTTTCCCACACTATTCTTGCCCTCCCCCTATTTTCTGCCCGCCATCTATGCTACTTATTCTCTGTACCTTTCCCCCCTCTCTCCTCCTCCCACTCCCCTGTTGCAAACCCTCCATGTGATCTCCATTTCTGTGGTTCTGTTCCTGTTCTAGCTGTTTGATTATTTGCTTTTGTTTAGGTGTGGTTGTTAATATCTGTGAGTGCTGTCTTTTTACTGTTTATATTTTTTGTCTTCTTTTTCTTAGATAAATCCCTTTAACGTTTCATATAATAAGGGCTTGGTGATGATGAACTCCTTTAACTTGACCTTATCTGAGAAGCACTTTATCTTCCCTTCCATTCTAAATGACAGCTTTGCTGCATACAGCGATCTTGGATGTAGGTCCTTGACTTTCATGACTTGGAATACATCTTTCCAGCCCCTTCTTGCCTGCAAGGTCTCTTTTGAGAAATCAGCTGACAGTCTGATGGGAACTCCTTTGTAGGTGACTGTGCCCTTATCCCTTGCTGCTTCTAGAATTCTCTTCTTCATTGTAATCTTGGCTAATGTAATTATGATGTGCCTTGATGTGTTCCTCCTTGGCTCCAACTTCTTCGGGATTCTCTGAGCTTCCTGGACTTCCTGGAAGTCTATTTCCTTTTCCAGATTGGGGAAGTTCTGCTTTATTATTTGTTCAAATAAGTTTTCCACTTGTTGCTCTTCCTCTTCCCCTTCTGGTACCCCTATAATTTGGATGTTGGGACATTTAAAGATGTCCTGGAGGTTCCTAAGCCTCTCCTCATTTTTTTAAAATTCTTGTTCCTTCATTTTTTTCTGTTTTGTTGTTTCTGTCTTCCTTGTGGTCCACTGCATTGATTTGAGTCCCAGTTTTCCTCCCATATCTATTGGTTCCCTGCGTGTATTCCTTCATTTCACTTACTGTAGCCTCCATTTGTTCATCTAATTTGCAAGCAAAATCAACCAATTCTGTGAGCATCCTGATCACCAGTGCTTTGAACTGTGCATCTGATAGGTAGATGAATTGGCTCTGGGGCTTTGATCTGTTCTCCTGTTTGAGCCTTTTTTTTTTGGTCTAGTTGCGCCTGTTACATAGTGAGGAGTGGAGCCTTAGATGTTTACCAGGGCAGGACAGCCCAGTCGCTGGGTTGTGATGCTGTATGTGGGGGCGGGGTCCGAGAGGGAACAATGGTGCTTGCTCTGCTCTCTCTTGTATTTCAGTCCCTTCCACCGCTTTCCACAAGCAAATTGGGCCCTTCTGGTGCTGATTTCCATGTGGGTGGGCTTGTGTACGGTCTAGGACCCTGTGGGTCTCTCCAACGAACTCTCCTGTGAGGCTGGGAGTCTCTCCCAGCACCTCAACCACCACAGGTGTTTTCAATTGGTGTTTTTAGGTTTTATTTCCTAGTGCTGGGGCCTTGGGTTGTAAGGTCCGTCTTGCTCCCCATTTTCGCCTGGATTATCTGTGTGCAATGTGGGAACACCTGGTCAGCCAGGCATGGCCTCACTGGGTCTGCCCGTTGCCACCCTGCGCCTGAGGTCTGCTAGCCTCCACCTGCATGCCTTGGGCTCCTGCGAGCCCGGGTCTGCCAACCTCCGCTTTTTCCTGCTGTGACTCTGCCCCTCTTACCGGGCTTAATTAATGGTTGTCGGACTTCCGTACAGTTAAGTTTTCTGTTAGTTCTGGTTGTTTTCTTGTTTCTAAATCTTTGCTGTCCTTAATTTTGGTTGTGCGAGGAGGCACAGTGTGTCCACCTACGCCTTCATCTTGGCTGGAAGTCCACACTCCCAGTTTTATGGCATTTTTACTTTTTCAGTAAAGGTGCATGTGTACGTATAAATGTGACCTCTAATGCCTCTGTAAAGTAATTCATATATTCCTGCAAAGTGGGTTAGCCAGCTGGTCTGACACCTGACTGAGGTTCCACAGGCCTTTTCAGTCAGGGGTCCCGAGCATCCTCCTGCCCTCACTGCACAGCGAGGCTCTGGCATTCCAGGAAGGAGGTGGCTGACACACCTCCACATTCTCTTCCTGCTTCTCTCCAGCTCAGGGCTTTTTCACCCAGGTCCATTTTTCCCCAGCAGTGTTCTGTCTCAAGGTCACGTGGGGACTGGGAGGTGCGGAAGGGGAGAATCACGGCCACACCACATGGCGTGTCCATCAACAGAAGGGACTTTACCTGGGGTGAGCGCTGGCCCTGGTCCCTCCTGGTGCACCAACCGCGTGTAAGGGCTGCACCTGTCATGTAGTCGCACTCCATGGGGCGCATGGTGGTGGTGCTCAAAGGACAGCTCTTCCACTCTAATGGGGTGGGGGGAGGGTAGTAAGAAAAAACCCCAAACCTAAAGCGTTTGTAATGGAGAACAGTTCTGGTCTAATGAGAGCAGATGGCGTTAGCCAGGCTTGTTTGCACGTCTCCCGTCCATAGGTTGGATGAGTGGCATGCTAGTGATAGGGAGAGCCAGCATCCTTTGGAGGACAATCATGCCGCCTGGTGGAAGTAGGGCTGCAGGTTTTATTTCAGGCAGGTTTGCTAAGGATGCTAAGCAGACCCTCATGCGGCTGGCATGGTATGAAAGGCAGCTCTGTTCTCCAAAGAGTACAGCAGTCAGACCCACATTAATAGCGTTTTCTCCCAGGGCTCTATCAGAGTAAGCTCCTTCTGTTACTCACTGTCCCCTTCCGCACAGCCCAGGGTCTGATACACAGTAGGTGTGCGATAAATAGTGTGGGGCAAAAGTAGGTGTACAGCTGTGAATACGCAAAATAGGGTTTATTCTTGTATTGTTATTTATTAATCATTGTATTAATATCCATATGAACAGCTGTGAACCTGCTTTGCCCCACCCTGTGTGTTTCGTGCGAACCTACCCGGTGCACAGCCTCATCCATCCAAGTGCTCGTTTGGTGCAGCCCTCTGTGGGCCCCAGAGCGCTGTCTGTCCTTCGCACACGACCTCACCATGTCTTCTCTGACACCATCCCCTCTCTTTTTCTAGGGTCCCCCTAACTCAGCCTCAGCCAGAAGGTTCAAGGGCTTTCCGAGCTTTGCTCCAGCCACACCCCGACCCGATGTTAGAGCTCTCAGTTTTCAAGAATCACCCTTCCCCAAACCTCGTTGCCTGGTCGGCTACCTGCAAAATAGCCTTTGGTTTCTCCTTGTCCTCTCAGCACGGTCGTCTGGTGGTAGCCCCTGCTTCTTAGGGCTGTTGGGTTGGGGAGTGGTTTTTGGCCGTCACAAAGACCACATAATACAGGGGAGGTGGTGACTTCTGCCCGAGGATCCCTGGGAATTTAGGAACTGGGGTGGGGCCCTGTGGCTGTTTTAAGGAGCACAGCAAATTGACCGGATGGTGCGTGGCAGCAGTGAAGACTCTGTCCAAGTAGAAAGTCAGCCTCGAAGTGGGTTTGGAGAATGTTCTTACTCCGCTTGGAGTTTGGCCAGACTTGGGATTTTTATTGACCCTCAGCCATCCATGCAAGAACTTTGTCAGAAGTGACCCCCTGGTTTTGTTATTCTACTTCCTAACTTTCCCGTAGTCAGAGAAATTTATTACTTTTATAATCATAAAGTTAAAAATAAAATGCCTACTTAGAAATAAATGGGCTTTTTTTAACATGACGTCATTTGTGAAGTTGCGCATTCAGGTTTGCACCCATGTCTTCTCCAATCCGTTTATTTTTCTGTTAATAAAGGGCAAGGGATGTTTGTGCCCGAGGCTGGAGGACCCTTGGCTGCTTGCATTGGAATCTGTGAATTTAGTCCAAATTGATAGTGTGCTGGTATTCGTGTAGGCTTTATTTATGATTATTTTTATACATAAAAAGCAGCTTACATAAAGGCATATTTCTCCAACTGACCACATAGAGTTCAGGATAAACAGCCTTGTGACTAACAGGGATCTGGATTTACTGTAGAGGTCTCGAATATTTTTTAAATGCAGTGTTTTAAGTCTGTGGGAGGAAAAGATGAAAGGACATTTCAAGATAAGCGCCGTGAGTAACTTCGTGCTGTGGTGAGGAGCTGAGACGGATGGGATCTGCTTTGGCTTCCAGGCACTGTCCTGATGCAGAAAGTGTCCGGAAGCAGAGTGCTGCCCAGGACGCTCAGCAGTGCAGGGGCCCTCCCTCATTTTGGCTGGGATTTGGGAACTGAGCATGTGGTGAGTCTAATTTTAGAAAATCAGTTCTTACCCTTCCCCCAGCTTTATCCTTAAGGTGCTTCTTGTCCCTCTCACCGGGTGAGCACTGCGTCTCTCCCCATCCTTCCTCCTGTGTTCTGTGAGCAGTCATTGAATTTCGGGGGTGGGGGCTGCTGCTAATCTTCTTATTAATCAGACTTTCTCCCTTGGCCAAGCTGTTCTCCCAAAGGCCTTGCGGCTGTCTTAAGTGCACACCAGCCAGTTAGAATGGTTGTGTTTAGATGCAAGTGCTGCCTTGCCTTCCGTCTGTGGTGGCTACAGCCTGACGGGCAAAGTCACACCAGCAAAACCAATACCTCCCGTGTGATTGGTTACATTGTGTCTTGGTCCCAGTGGCACCCAGAACGGGACACTAAATTATCTGGCACTTTGGAACTTCTGAGGATTTGGACACAGGTGAATTTTTTAGGCCCCCTGGGGGATTCAGGCTGCAAATATTGAAGCTGGTAGGAAGGGACTATGTCAAGTGGTCAGGGAGATCGAATTGGAGTGTAGTTAAAGAGCAGGAGTGGGCTGCTTCATCTCTGATTTCCTTTGTGATCATGGACAGTTCAAATCAATTGAAAGAAAAGCTTTACTAATCACCGACAAGCAGCCTGTCTGAGTCGTGGTATCCTCCTCTTTATAAGAGGGACGTGGTTAGACCGAAGAATTCCTGAGTCTTCTCCAGCACCAGATTGTACCCGTGAATATCAGGTGGCGGATGTGGATTCTGGTGCGGGTGAGGGATGTTTGAGTTTTCTAAGAAAAACCAGTGTATTGGTTAATTTGAAGTAAATCATAAAAATAACCTTTGAACTAATGTAGTTAACATGTGGGATAATGAATACTAGTAATAAGAGCTACATTTAATGAACAGTTACTATGTATGAGACATTGTTTTAATTTTTACCCATATTAATTTACTTGAGCTAACATAACCCTGTGAGGTAAGTGCTATTATCAGCCTCATTTTGTAGATGGAGAACCCGAGGCACAGGGAGGTTAGGTAACTTGTGTAACATCACAAAGTGGTAAGTGATTCTGCGGGATTCAAACCCAGGCAGGCTGACTCCAAGCCCAGCCCCTTCACTGTTCCACCCTACCGCCATTGTTGCTTTGTGAATTATGAACGTGTCGTGTCAGGTGCCCTTGGTGATTCCCCAGCCCTTGGGTAACCTGGAGGAGCTTCCAGGCTTCTTAAGGAGCTGAGTGCTGTGGCGAGACAGGGACTGGTGAGACTGGTAGGTCAGGGGTGGTAGGAGGAAGTGGCAGGGCGTTGGTTTGAATTCCTTGTCTTGTGGATGGCAGGTGGGGAGCAGACCACTCAGTGTCATTGTGCCTAAGAGACCTGAGAAAGGAGAACACGGGTCCCTATCTTCTGTTGTGCCCGTCCCAAGCCTCTCTTCATCCCTTATGCTGGGGGATGAATCTTTCTTCAATGCCACATCCCCTCAGTGGGTCATTAGAGCGGAGTTTCTCAGCTGCGCCCATGCCCTCCATGCTGGGTGCTGCTCCGCCCCACCCCAGTCCAGGTTCAGCAGGCAGCCCCCGGCAAGCAAGCTGGTCTCCGAATGGAGCCTGCACAATGGGCTCACTTCCATTTTCTTCTCTCTGCATGGGTTGCTCATCCTGCCTGGAACGCCTTCCCTTCCGCTCTCTGCCTGTCCAAATCCAGTGTGACCCCCACGAAGTCTTCTCCAGCTCTTGGGTAGTCCCTTTGTGGAAGCTCTGATATTATTTTCTTGTTAGCAGTTTGGCACTTAACTTAGGTTGATCTGTATTTTCCATTTTGCTTTTCATAGTGTACTATAAGCACGTTGAAGGAAGGGAGCAGGATGGAACATTTAGATTGCTCCGTTTTGTGTTCGGGTGGGACTCAGACCACTTTAAAATGGGTTTCTGGAAGTTTCTGCTTTAATTTCCCTTATTAAGGATGGTTAGGCCCACAGATCAGCTCACCAGCCTCTGGACCTCACTTCTAGCGAGGCTGTTTAGGAGAAATGAGCCCTATTTCATGTTTCCAAATGTTTGGAAATGAGCCCTGTTTCATGTAGCCGGTAATAAACTTATAAAATTCATGACCCCAAGAGGGAAAATATGCAGAAAATGATAATTAATACAGTCATCTGTTCCTACTAAGAGACTCTAGGGTAACTGTGTCATTAATGACAAAATACTTAGGTGTACTGAGCCACGTATGATAAAGTTCGTGTTGTCTGCCAGCATTGACTGATTTGCAGCAGCTTTGGGAGCCGAGTGTTGAGAAGGATTCTGAGCCTTCATCAGATCGTTGTGACCGTCAAAGGCTCTGTGGGAGGGAAGTTTCGGCAGCCGTGAAATGTTCTCTCCCTTCCCGGAACCCTGGCCCCTTCCCAACAGAAGCAGAAGTGAGAGGCTGGCAAAGCATATACCCTGGAGCCCATCATCAGAGTGTATTAGGGGGCAAGATATTGCTTCCCCACTTCCACTTGGGTCTATTTTAATTCAGAAATAGCCAAAGGATATCTGAGAGGGTGTTCTGTTCAGAATGTCAGGAGCCAGAAGTGAAGTGCCTCTTGCATCCCTATAATAGCAGATGACTTAATGCAAAGCCAGCCACAGGGCCCTCCCAGCCCACAGAGCTGCTCGGCAAAGGGGTCACCCAGCCTGCTTTTACTGCCCACTGATGGCTGTGGCCGATGCGCACCTCTCAGAAGCCTCTTCCTGTGGCAGGGCTTTCCTGCTGGCTCCCACTGGAATTCACACAGGGCACATGTCACTTCTGTCTGGCCCTGACCCTAGGGAAACTAGCTCTGGAGATTCTATGAAAATGCATATTTTCTTAGAAGGGTCTCAGGCCTTCACCTGAGGTATCCTTAATGGACAGTGAACAACACTTTAGCTGAGAAGAAAGTAACACCAAAAACTACCACTTTGGGGTTGCTCAAGGCCTATGGTTTTCAAACCTGAGTCCACACCAGAATCACCTGTAGGGTTTGTTAAAATGCAGATTCTTGGGCCCCATCCCAGACTTTCTGACTAGGGAGGGTTAGGGTAGGGCCCCCAAATTTGTATTTCGGACTAGATCTCAGGGGATGCTGCTGATGCTGCTGATGCTGGTGCAGGGATCCCACTTTGAGAATTACTACTCAGGACAAGGTCATGCTGCACTGGTTGGTAGCCAGGTAGGAGACACCTGGCTTATGATGTTGCTTTAGCATCTTAAAATTGTTTTAGGTTTTCAAATAGATTAGACATTTTAAAAATTAAATAATATATGCTTATGGCTAAGAAATCAGACAGCATACATGATTTACAATAAAAAATTATCTTTCTCTGCTTATTCCTGTTCCTAAAAGCTAGCATTTTAAAGTGTCTTGGGCCCTGGCTGGTGTGGCTCAGCGGATTGAGTGCCGGCCTATGAACGAAAGGGTTGCTGGTTTGATTCCCAGTCAAGGCACATGCCTGGTTGCAGGCCAGGTCCCCAGTTGGGAGCATGCAAGAGGCAAGCACACGTTGAGGTTTCTCTCCCTCTCTTCCTCCCTCCCTTCCCCTCTCTAAAAATAAATAAATAATCTTTAATTAAAAAAATAAGAAGCGTCTTGGCTTTTTTCTTTTTTTAGATTCTGGTAATTACGTCCATATCTTTAAATAATCTATGTTGCTGCTGTGATTTCTCAGTCAATCCCTTTTCAACATTATTTGTTGCTTTTCTGTTAGGATAGACGACTGCTTAGTTTATATAAACCAACTTTGCCTCCAGGGTCCTGTTGCTACGATTGTATCACCATTTATGGTTCTCTCGATTACACTCTTAGCTTTAAATAACATGCTTATGCGTTTAATTCTTGCTCTCAGTGAGGACTTTTTATGATCTGAGAATGTCAGTATCTTTTTACTCTGCCCTCCAGTTCTCTTTCCTTTCTTCCTCCTGTTTTCTTACCTTAATTTTTACTTTGTCAAAGTTGATGGTATTTACATTCTGTTACATAACTATGAGTCAGGCTTTGTGTGCAGGTTAAAATTCAGGCTTAGTTTGTAGTTGAAAATCTAAATATTGTTCAGGATGAATTCAAGTGGTATATTATGATTACATTTTTCTACAGCTGTTTGTTTTCCCTGAAGTTTATAATTACCTCCCCTGAGCCTGTATTATTTGACTATGTCCTCAATTTCCCCCGCCCCAAACTCCATTCAGTTAAGTATTCTATTGAGTTCCCCTTTGACCTTGAGAGTCCCCCTTTCCGGAGAGTCCCCCTTTCCGGAAGACTTCCCAGTCTTCCTCCATTCTGGACAGGTTGTCCTGAGTCTGCTTCACAGCTGTCATCCTGGAACTTTACTGAATTGACTTTCCAATTGGATTTTATTCTAACTCCAGTCACTGAGTGGATCCAAGCTTTTTTTTTTTTTTTTTTGTAGCCCAGATACCAATTACGGGTGTTACCGAGGAGATCTTAAAGAGCAAAATGCATTTTCAAGAGCAGAGCTTTAAAATTTAGTATGTGAGTTCAACATAGGTTAAGTGTGAATGAGAATCAGCTGTCTTTGGATTAAGCACCATTATACAGCTTTTTCAAGAGGCAAGTCAAGCAAGGATGCCAAATCTGTCCTCTTTCCAGAGCGGCCCAGCGGTTTTGCAATCTGGATCTAAGTCTCCTCCAGTTGGGTCGTCCAGCTGGCTCTCTCCAGGGGTTGGGGGTTGCATGGTATGGTGGGAAATGGTGGATTAAGATTTAACCAAAGTCCTGAGTTGAAATCTTGCCTTTGGTCCCTGTTAGCTCGTTGATCTCCCTTATCCCATAGACAATAAGCTCAGACTTCCTGGAATATCGGGAAGATTAAATAAACCTGAGGACTGGAAAGCGCTCTGCAGATCGGAAGTGTTCTGTGTGTACATGCTGTCATTAGGAAGTCGTGCTCAGATGTTGGATCTTGCTGCAGGAGCAAAACGTGCAAAGGTTGAAAATGAGAGAGAAAGTTTAACTGGCATTTAATGCACAATGAAAACAAGTGACAGTAAATTGGACACGTGATAGTATGAACCAACACCATTGGACTGCAGGAGTCTCTAACTCAAATGCCAGGAGGGACCGACCAGGCAGGTGAAGTGGAATGAATTGGGCCGTATGGGTGCCCCAAATAGGGACCCATCCAAGGCCCAAGGCAGCACTCCCCTCCAGCAGGTTTTGCCCTGCAGGAATGAGGTCTTCTGCTTTTTCAAGCTTAAAACCTGAATTTTTATGTGAAACTAGCTAATTTTTACATGCTGTTAGCCATTAAATTTTTTTTTCTTAACATTGGGCAAGCCAAATAAAGCATATATGCAATTCACCAATTTAAGGCCTCTACTTTATGTGTGGGGATTAAGTGTAAATTGTAAGCAGTTCATAAAAATTATTCTGAGTATTGCATTTACACAGCTCCTAGTTTTTGGATCTCTGTAGTCAAATGCCCTACCCTGAGCTGCACCCCCTCGGGATATCCGTACGTGTGAACCACATTCCCTGATTCCTTTTCTGCAAGGGAATTAAGAATAATGCCGAGCTGAACGTGGCCAGGACGGTGTCCTTTAGAACACAATGAGAAACTTCCTTCCAGGTTAATATTTACCCAAGAACCCACACTTTGGGAGCATGCTGGTTCAGCCACTTGCCGGTTCACCTGTCCGGCCCTCAAGGCTCCGTCCTGTCCACAAGATTCCATGGAGAGAAACCTCATCGACTGTGTTCTGTGTGTGAGGTCACATAGACCAAGTCTGCCACCTTTCCCCGAACTGCCCGTCTTGCTTTTGAAGTAAAAATATGAAGTTAGTTGGATGTCACTTTTGAGAGAAGTGGTGCTGAGCCCTTACGATCCCCACTCCCTACACTCTGTGCTCATCAAGCACTTTATTAGCACAACACTTTCATCTGCATTCTCATTACGTCCTTACAAGAGTCCTGTAAAATAAATGTCTTCCAGAGCTTTGGCCCAGATGTGCTTCAGACTCGTAATTTGTGGTTCTCCTTTATTCGTAATGTTTATTCTCTCTTCCCTTTTTAACTACCACCAGCCTGGCTTCTCAGAGGAGGTGACTTTGTTAACCCAGGCCTCTCCAGCTGGGGAGATTCTAGGTCACAGAAGGGGAGAGAAGTGCAGACTTGAGCAATTCAAGGACAGCTGGTGAGGGCAGAGCTAACCTCTGGGTGGTATTTTGAAATTAGCTTCACCTATCTTCCTTTTAGCCTCTTGTCTCCTTTTAATTAATTAATTGATCGATCGATCAATCAATTAATAATTTTATTTTTAAAGGTTTTATTTTATTTATTTTTAGGGAGAGGGGAAGGGAGGGAGAAAAAGAGGGAGAGAAACATCAATGTGTGGTTGCCTCTCATGTGGCCCCCACCGGGGACCCCGCTCGCAACCCAGGCATGTGCCCTGACTGGGAATCAAACCAGTGACCCTTTGGTTCACAGCCTGCACTCAGTCCACTGAGCTACACCAACCAGGGTCTTTTTATTTATTTTTTATTTTTTAATTCTCACTGAGGATATGTTTTTGTTGATTTTTGGAGAGAGAGGAAAGGGGAGAGAAAGAGAGAAAGGAAGAAACATCCACGTGAGTATCATCTGTTGGTTGCCTCCCTTGTGCACCGCAACTGGGGCTTAAACCCACAGCCTAGCAATGTGCCTTGACTGGAATTGACCTGCAACCTTTTGGTGTATGGGTTGATGCCCCAACCAGCAGAGCTACCTGGCCAGGGCTAGCCTGTCTCGTTTTTACCTGCCTCTGTTCTCTGCCTCCAAGAGCCAGTGTCCTCTGACTGCTATGCAAAGCTTCCCGCACAAGTACACCTGCTGCTGCCCTGTGGGCACATCAGCCCAAACCCCCGGCTGCCATTTGCTGCTTTCACCTGCTATTCCTGTGCTCCTTCCAGCCCTCCATCAGGTCACCTGCTCACCTTCCAAGGTTATAAAAAACACTTTTCCTGGCTGCATAGGGTGGGAAGATGGGCTAACATATTTAAGAGCAGAGCGTTTTATTACCTACAAGCATGTTTCCAAGCACGTGTGAGATGGTGCTGTTAATAAAAAGATGTGTGGCAGGGGGGCACAGAGACTGTACTACTTAGGATTCTCCGGTTTAGCACTGTCCCAATTTTTTAAAAAGCTTTAAGTGAACCCAAATGTTCCTGACAGGTAGTGATTTGTAATTTTGCTGAGACACAGATTTGAATTGCAGCTCCGTTCTAAACTTTTAACTAATTGTAACTGTCTTTGTGAAAAATGGTTCTTTTGGAAAGAAAATCAGCTGCTAGTATTAATGATTGTAGGAAAGAAAAAGCAAAGATGTCCAAAGAAGTGAAAGGTCCTAGCCCCCCCCCCCCAAAAAAAAAAGAAAGGCATTTTGGATCAATGAAAGGCTACTCGATGAAGCTTGCTGTGCTAGGAATAAGTTCCTCACATACTTCACAGCGAAAATGGAAGTTGATGAAAATCTTACCAGTTGCTTGAGTTAGGACGGAATTTCTTCTGGTGAGATAGAATTTTGGAGAAGGTTGAAAGGGGGTTAACTTACAGTGGGAGGTGGGACATTAAAAAAATCAGGAAAGATCCAGAAGCCTGTACAACCCCCTCTGTGTTTGCAGGCCTGGGGACTCTTGAAGCCATCCGGGTGTTCTTCTCTGGAATGCCAGGGCTCTGTCGTGCCCTGTCCTTGGACGTGTGCGGGCAGGTGCAGCACGGCCAGCTGTCAAGAATATTGTGAAGAAAATTCCTGCGCTTGGTTCCCGGGAGGCCTCCTTCTTGGACATTGAAATTTCTGTATCTCCGTCTTACCATCCTGCCTTCCTTCTGTGTGTGTGTGTGAGTGTGAGCTTCTTAGCAACCAGAGGCAATCAGCGCTGAACTGAAAGAAGCAGAGGTTCAGGTTGGTGAGACCTTGTACCCAGATACACTGGCTTCTCCCAGGGTCCAGGGCCAAACTTCAAAGCAAGTAGTTACTTTGCCTCCCCATCCCTGTTTTAGAAACTCCTCCCACTCCCGCACCTCCCGTCCTCTGATTGTCCAAAATTGCCACCTAGGCCTGTCTCTCCCAGCTCTGTAAAAACTCGAGCTCCTGCCGTCCTTACTCAGGCAGTCTTTCCTAGTGATGGGAGTTTGGCAGATGAAGGAAATTTGCACTTGAAGTGTGAAGGCGGCTGGGTCTTTGAAAGTTGGCATTTTAAAATTGAATGAGGCTTGGGGGTTGCCAGGGGCTGGGGGAGTGGACATGGTGTGTTGGCATTGAATGGGTGCAGAGTGTCCGTTTGGGGAGGCAAAAAGGCCTGGCGACGCATGGTGGCGATGGTTGCTGAGTAACGTGGATGTGCTTAATGCCACAGAATTACACACCTGCCATGGTTAGAATTGTGTGGTGTGTACATTTGACCAAGATAAAAAAAAGGGTTTAAAAAAAAATCAAACAAGACTGTGACAAAGAATATCAGACAAGTAATAAAAGAGCTTTCACAAAATTTGGAAAATACAGAGGAGCCCAAGGAAATAGGAACCCTAAACTCCCCATGGTGAACATTTCCCATTTTACTGTATTTATATATCTTTCTGGCCTTTTTTCTGTGTAAATCTGATTTTTGTACAAAAGGGGACTAACCTATGTATTCTGGTCAGTAGTTTACACTTAACTGTTTCATGGACATTCTCCTGTGTCATCAAATATTCATTGACGTATTATTTTAACAGTTGCTGGATATTCCGTCGCCTTGAGCCCAAGACAAGGCCCTCTTCTCAGGGTTGCAGGCTCTCTCCTGGTAGCCCACGTGTTTGTTTTGTACCGCCTGTCAGAGTTTATGATGTGTTTGTTTCGGGGGGTGTTTGGCGTGTCCCCTCATATAGAGGCTCACTACTACACAAGGACAGCTCCGTGTGCGCTTAGCTCACCGTCCCATCCCCAGTGCCCGACACCATGCCTGGCGTGCCAGAGGTCTGCAAACAAAAGGGGAATAAATGAGTGCTGGCCGAGGGGCTCGGTTGCCTGGAGTATCATCCCACACGCCAGAAGGTTGCTGGTTCAGTCTCTGGTAGTGCACATACCTAGGTTGTGGGTTTGATCCCTGGTTGGAGTACATATGAGAGGCAAGTGATGGATGATTCTCTTGCACATCGATGTCTCTCTGTCCCTCCCTTCTTTTCTCTCTAAAACCAATGAACATATCCTCCGGTGAGGATTTTTTTTAGGAAAGAATAAATGAATATGTTGTTGGACATTTCATTTTCCAATTTTTGCTCATTTTAGATTGTACAGAAAAGCTCATTTACTTATAGAGAAAACTTTGTACAACCTCATAATTGTTTTATTAAAAATTTCTGTAAGTCAGATAGATTTAGAGTTTCTAATTATTCAAGTAATGCATGCTCTCTGTGGAGTTTCAGAAAAACATAGAAAAGAATAAAGAAAAGAGTAAAGATCACCCACAGTCCTTTTCCTGGGCTCTAGGATGGTTTAAATCGCATGATAACTTCTTGTTCCTCAGGGGTTTGAGAAATTGACTCTGAACCCGTCTGAGCCCAGTGTCTTTTTAGGCAGGGGGTAATTTGGTAAGAATGTATAGATATTCTTCGATCATTGTTACATTCGAGTATTTTACTTCTTAAGTTGGTTTTTTGGTCTTTTATATTTTCTTTTGAGAGTATCCATTTCATCCAAATGAGCTTTTAACCAGTGGATTCTGGGAGAGGCTCTGTGAGCACGGGCCTCCTCCGCACTGCTGGCCTCCAGCAGGTAAGACAGGCCTCCGGTGACAAGTCACCTGACTCCTGGGAGAGGGCAGCAAAGGGCGGGATGTGTTAAGCACATTCGTACAGGGACCTGGGAATCTCTTGGAAGGCGTTATAGAGTCAGTTTGTCATTCAAGGAACATGGCTGAGCGGCTGGCTAGTCTCACTCAGCTGTAGATGGAGGTGATTAGGGACTCCCAAGTTCTTGTGAGGATTAGATGAAATGGAGCGTGTAGAAGGGTTAGTTCTCACTAAATGGCTAGTTTCATCATTCTTCTGTGCCGAACCCCCTGGACATCAACTTTGAGGGGCCACTGTGAGTAGGGAAGACCGAGGATAAGGGGATATAAAGGGCTGGTGGGGGGAGCAGGGACTGGCTGTAGAGCTGCCTGCGGAGGAGGCCTCGGTGCTGCTGAGACATTTGCTGCTGTGCGTGCAAGAGAAGCCATGGGTGTCAGCTGTAGGCCGGTAAGGCAAAGGGGGCTGTTCTGACAGAAGAAGGGACCTGTGTGGGGGGCGAAGGGGCGGCACAGGGCGTTGGTCCTTCGTCGTAGCTGTCGTGCTGCCGATGGAGGCTGGGAAGGCAGGCTGGGGTGAGGCTGGGAAGGCCAAAAGGGCTTGCGCTTGTTCCTCATGCAGTTGGGAGCCACTGAGAAAGCTGAGAAGTGGTATGACCAGAGTTTAGGTTTCGAAAGACTCGGGGTGAGAGAGAGACTCATGATTGGGAGAGGGTGGTGGGTGGCTGTGATTTGCACGGTGAGAAGCAGGGAAGTCCTGAACTGGGGGATGGCAGCATCTGGGAAGGCAGCCGGGAGAAACCTGGAGACCCTGGGGCCAGTGTGGCTGTCGGAGCTGCAGCGGGAAGAGGGGGAGGCAGGGAGAAGAGCGCAGCTCTGGCTCCTGGAAGTCACACCCAGCACCTTCTCAGAACCAAGAGTGGGCTCCACCTGGGCCTTCTCTCATATTTCACATCTGACTTGCTTGCTCTTAGCCCCAAACTTGAAGGCCCACATCCTTGAGCTAACGGGGTCTTTCAGAAAGCACCCCTTATCTGTGGCCCTATCCTGCTTTTGACTAATGAATCTTACACTTGGAATCCAGGTCCATGAGTGCAGGGTTAACCTTCTTCTCTTTGCCAATACAGTTAGAGATAGCCCCACCGTGGGCTTACTGGAATTATGTGCTTTGCCCAGCACACTACCAGGGGTTTGAAGCAGGGAGCTGGGTTGGAGAAAGAGAGAGAGAAGCGGTTTGGGGAAGGCAGCAACCTCAGTTTGGACATGTGAATTGGAGGTCCCCTTGGGATAACTAGGTGGAGATGCCTGGCCGATAGAGCGGCAGAGAGTCGTCAGCATACCAGGCATTGTCCAAGGGGTGGGAGGAGATGCGCTTATCTTTGGGGGAAGAGGAGAAAGCCAAGGGTAGAACCAGCAGCATCTAGGGGGCAGTCACAGGGGCTGGTGTAAGAGACCAGGAACAAATCACAGAAGCAGAAGAGCCAGGAGAGGCGAGTGCAGAGTTTCAAGGAAGTGGTTTCAGATGGCAGAGCAGACTGAAAACTAGACCTGGGATTTGCCACCAGAAGTCATCAGTGACCATGCTGAGAGCAGATTCTGTACAACCTCAAAGGCAGGAGCCTTCCTGCGGGAGCCAAGGAGTGAGCAGAGGTAAGGAAGAGGTGGTGAGCCAAGAAGCTGGGTGCTGAGCAGGACAAAGAAAGCAGTTGCCGGGGCATGAACAGCTATTTTGGGGAGTGATACAGATCTGATCTACAGGTTCAGGAAAAAGAGAAGGAGCAGTAACAGAAAATACCCTCAGGTACGTGCCCATCCCTGTTCTAGGTGCTTTATACACGTGGTCCCACAGCCTTCACCACAGATCTGTGAGGCAGATGCTCTTCTCTGTGTTTTGTGGGTGAGTGGCCGATTGGGAATAACAGCAAGAGCACAGGTGGAAGCATGGGTGGTGGGAGGTGGGGTAGCAGCTTCTGGGATGGAGGAAAGGAGATGAGGAGGGAAAAAGAGGGAGGAGGGGCCAACAAGTCCTTAGTGGTCATCCTGTTTTCTTGGTGAAGATGTGACAAGATTGTTGAGTGTGAACAGCTACCTGGGTGGGAGTCCTGGTAGATGCTGGAAGCCACCGCTGCGGGCACCAGCCAGGGAGCCGAAGGAGAATCACCGAAAGGATTTCTGGGCAGTGGAATCCTGCTTGGCAGGGGAGGACCTGGAGGATAGATGGCAAGGCAGTGTCAAATGAGCTTGCTGAGAGTGTAGTAGATGCTGCCAATGAGAGTATGATTGATGGGACTGACCCTGGGGTGCAGGTTGACAGCAGGTGTATCTGGGTAAGGGTGCAGAGCCTGGGAGGGCACTGCAGATCTGCAGGAGCTGGTGCGGGCTGGTCACTTGGGGAGGCAGCTGGAAAGAGGGAGTAAGAATGTGGGAAGAACTGGGGTGAGAGACTCTGCCAAGGCCGGTGGGCTAGGCACGTGCCAAGGCCAGGGGCTCTGTGCAGGTGCTGCTGGGTTGTGAAGTCAGATTCCAGGGAAGGGCCTGGGTATTTTCCGGTGCCCCTGGCTGAGCAGAGAGCCATGTGGGCACCTTGGCTCCTTAGGCTCAATTTGAACAATCATAAGATGTTGCCAGATTCCCCAAAGACAAACAGGTAGCTGACTGGGAGAGATGAGGGACAAGAAGCAGGATTCTTAAGTTTGAGATTTTGAACTTGGGGGTATTTGGGTGTTAAAGATTTAGGGTGTTGCCATGCTAAAGGGAGTTGAAGATGAAGGTCCTTAGCACGGGGGTGGTTCTGGAACTGAGTGGGCAACCTGGATGGGTGACGAAGGCACCAAGGATGTTAGCGTGACTTGAGGCAGAGAGAGACGGAGGTGCATTTTTTCCATGGCGTGGAGGTTAGTGAACATCAGTTTGTAGGATGAGCAGAGGGAAGTGCAGCCAGCTGAGCTCACACGCCAGTGTGGTCTGCCAAGATTGAATGGAGCATATTTTCCAGGTGTTTTTTATCAGGACTACTTTGCATGTAGGTGGATTTTCTGGATTCCTTTCCAACATTATTTTTCCACTTGTTGCTTGCCTCCAGAGCTATGTACTACCTCATAAACGTTGATTGATGCTGTTCTCTTTCTCATTTGAGGGCCAAATGAGATGAATGCTGGGATTTCAATGAGTGAGGCCTGAGGGGACACAGAGTCTGTAACTGACAATAAAACTAGGTATATAGAAAGTGATCTGACTTCACAAAACTGGCTGCATTAATTTAAGTCCCAATTACTCTGAGATTATAGAGTTTTTTCATCGTTGTTACAATGTATTTAATAGCATCTTAGATTAACGAATTGTCACACACATTGACAGAACCCTGTAACAAAGGCTGTTTGATTGGGATAATCGTTTCCGAACCATGTCCGATAAGGAAGGAGACTGAGCAAACTTGATTTAACTCATTTTGTTACCCAAGTCCTTAAATTCACCAGGGTTCAATCAAACCCTTTTAAAGTCAAGAAGCAAAGACAGAAGGTGGTTGGAACTGAGTTATTGACACAGTAGCCGAAACCAAGACAGGAATTACGGCTCCCTGAGTCCAGGTCACAAATAAAAGGCTGTGACGAAACTCCCTGACGCATTTTGGGCTCCTCCAGTTTCCTTTTAGGTCCTCCTTTCTTTCCCCTGCAAACTGAATGTTACAAAGGAAAAAAACCTTAATCAAGACCAGACCCTGATGGCCCAGGGTTCGGTGGCTCTATTTCCGGCACAAGGGGTCCGGCCTCGCAAGGCCTCGTTTGTCATTCTGTGAGTACAGATGGGACAAGCTCTGTTGTCTGGGGAGAGGGGGTAGTGAATTTTCCGGGGTTTTTATTTCTGTTTTTGGTGCGCTTCAAGTTGGCTACTATTGCAGGTTATTATCTGATTTAGACAAAAAGACTTTTTAAGTGCAGCTGATATTTCATTTATTCCACAGACACTTAATGAGTTTCTGTGACATGCCCTGTACTGGGCCATGTGACTCCCATAAAGTAGGAAGACAGTGAACATTTTGTTACTATCCATTAGGGGTTCTTGTCGACAAAACTGACCACAAAATATGTTTGTTTTCCTCACTGCCATGCTGTTTCCTTTATTTGGAATGTCTTCCCACCCTTCCCACCCTGCTCACCCTCAGAGACTGGGATTAGGCATCACCTGCTCTGCAGAGCCTTCCCTGAGAGCCATAGCTGCCCCCTCCCCTCGCTCCCGGGAGGTTCTTTGTACGTACCTCTTGTAGCTCTGGAAGCTGGGGTTTACCTCTCGGAGGTTGAGGCAGGTAGGAGCATCCACCTGCGGTAGGCACTCTGACCTGGGTTGCAGTGGTGAAGCGGGTCTGTGCCAAGTCCTGAGGGAGCAGCCCACAGGTACCCATGCTACGTTTAAGGAGTGGGCACGACAGAAAAGATGGGACGTGACGACAAGGCTCAGGAGAGAAATGGCAGCTTGATCAGAGAGTGGAGCAGGTTGAGAAGGAACCGAGAGGATCTGGGACTGTTGCCACAAATGACTAGGTGCCCCCTGGGGCTTGGCTTTCAGTTCGTGAGTAAACGAGTCCCAGACTCAGAACACTTCACCGCTTTGTTCACAGGGGAACAAACAACCTGTTAGAGGCACAGTCTCTTTGATTTGTGACTCCAGCGTGTGCGAGGGGAAAGGACCCGTAGTGGGTGTCTAGTAAATGTGATCAATGAAAGCAGATAAAGACCCGCTGAAAACAGCTTCCTTCAGCTTGGTTAGAACATTTCTAAGGAAGGGACCTAATATACAGCATGGTGACTGCTGTTCACAGCACTGTATCGCATACTTGAAATTCACTGAGATGGGAGGGAGATCTTAAGTGTTTGCACCACATACACACAAGCAATGCTTGCTCTGCGAGGTGACGGACGTGTTAGTTTGCCTGCTTGTGTCCATCACGTCACAGGGTATGTGCGCATCAAATCATCACACGGCACACCTTCAGTTAGATACAGTTTTGTTAGTTATATCTCACTAAAGTTGGAGAAAAGGAAAGAATAAATAGTGAAACACTAGGAAAGGAAGGGAGGGAAGGAGAGAGGGAGGCAATTTCTTAGGAAGAGGTGAGGATGGTGTTTAACCTGGAGGCCCATTGGCTGCTGTAACTTACCAGCGTAACTGTTAAGGCTCTGGATACTTTGTGATAGTTTCACAGCTCCCAGATCACTCCCAGATCTCCTTTCATTCCCCCATTTGCTGGTAACACTGACCTCTGAGCTACAGGGACCCCTGGAATCCCTGAACACTTAAGGACTTGGATTCCTGGGCTATTGACAGTAGCTAATCCAGCTGGGTGCCATGTCACATTTCACCTGGAGGGACCATTGTTTAACCATATCCTGAAATCTTCCTTTCAAAGTTTGGGAATATATTTATTTTCATCCCTACATTTTTAGTTCAATAAATTTGGAATTTAATATATTAAGTTTACTTAAAAAAAAAAAAGGGATTCGCCCTTTAATCATTTCCAAAAGCCCCCTTGTAAGGAAAAAACGATGTTTAAAATAATTTTATTTTCAGCAGGATGAAGGAGAAAAGAATAAAATGGATCCTGACCACAGGAACCCGAAAGCACATCACTGCTTGCGGTTTTTCCTATTTGATACTGGGCTTTCTGGAAGATGCAATTTTCTCCTTCCATTTCTGTTGTCGACATGCCAGGATTTCCAGCAAAGTGGCCCCAGTGTTTCGCTGGAGGTTGCTTTTCATTGGAAGCAATTCAAATAAAATCATCGTTCTGTTTCTCCCCTTTCGTTTGACATTTGACTAAAACAATGCTTTGGCAGCTGGACAGGAGCTCTTAAGAGCTTCAGTATTTTTCTGCCAATCTTTGCCTTTCAAAAAGTGCCTTTTCAAAATGTGGTTTAAAACTGAGCATTGAAATAAAAACAGGACTGATTGCTTGGAGACCAAAACTCTAGGGATGGGGCGGGCGGGGGAAGACCTGGAAGGGAAGTCCTGGAAGTTCCAGCTCGGGCCCTGTATGTGGTCAGCCCGCTCACGTTGTGCGTCCTGGTCCCCGGGAACTGCCACCCTTGCTTTCTTGGGCCTGCTGTCGTGTCGTTGCCAAGCGTCCAGTTCCGGGGCATTCTTGTTGTATTCCTTCTCCGTTCCTGCACCAAAGCTGGTGAGCATTGCACTGTGCCCTAATTAATTCTCACTTTTATTCCTTTCTTAGAAACAATTTCTGAATATCATCCAGAATTTTACTTTCTCTGTACTCTGAAGGTTCTAATCATAATCCCTCTTAATCTCAACTATAGAATCTTCCTTTTCCAATGCAAGTTCTTTTCTGCCACCCCAGCCCGTTAGTATTTTTATTCATCTTGTTTTCTTTCTTTCCTCTACCTCTGTTCTTGATGCCACAAACTTCCCGGCTCCTCTGGGAAGTCCCAATTCCCCACATGGGGCTCAAGCATGGTCTCCCGTGCACTTAACAGTTCTCTGCACATCCCGAGTCGTGGCACATGCTCTCTCTGTTTGCGGCACGTTGAGTTAATTACCGCACTCTTGTGAGCTCCTCCAGGGTTAGACACAAGTCTTCATTAATTATCTTGGCCTGCATCTAGTCCAATGCTGGCACAAGGTAGCGTTTAATAAATATTTGTTCAATTGTATATATACCTGTCTCCTCTGGGAATCTTGCTTGCTACATCAGTTACAAACCTGAGTATTTGTTTTTAAACTTTCTTCTACTGTTCTTGTCTAACTTCCTCCTCCTTCAAAAAACCTTTCTCCCTAAATTAGCTCTTAATTAAGCTCTTATCCTACCACTTTCCTTTTCATTTCCAGGCTTCTCTGTGGAGTAGTCCACACTCACTGTATCTGTGGTTTTCTCCCTGACTTCTCGTCTGGTTGGCTACACCCCCATGTTTTCCCGCAGCAGTCAGTGTGTTCTCCCACGAAAAGGCTAAAATGTTAGGTTGCTCTGGTTGTTGTTTCATACATTTCGGTCTCTGCTAGACTGTGCGCCTCTGCAGGGCAAGGTGTCCTCGCCTGTAGGTCTCAGCATGCGACAGGGACTCCAAAATAAACGCATGTTTGTTTTGTTTCTGGCCAAGATGGAGGCGTAGGTGGACACACTGTACCTCCTTGCACAACCAAAATTAAGGACGACAAAGATTTAGAAACAAGAAAACAACCAGAACTCATAGAAAATTGAACTGTACGGAAGTCCAACAACCATTCATCCAGAACGGTAAGAGGGGCAGAGTTGCGGCAGGAAAAAGTGGAGGTTGGAAGATCCCAGGTGCACAGGCAGCAGCTAGAGGACCCCAGGCACGGGGTGGCAACAGTGCAGACCCAGTGAGGCTGCGCAAGGCGGCTGGCTGACTAGGTGGTCCCACATTCGTGTGCAGATAATCTAGGCGAAGGGGAAGCGGCGGAAGGGACTGGAATCCTAGAGAGAACTGAGCAAGAGCCATTGTTCCCTCTTGGACCCCGCCCCCACATACAGTGTCACTACCCAGCGACTGGGCTGCCCCGCTCTGGGGGATACCTAAAGCTCCACCCCTCACTACATAACAGCCGCGACCAGAGCGGGGGGGAAAAAAAAAACCCACCAAAAATGGCTCAAACAGGAGAACAGATCAAAGCCCCAGAGCCAATTCATCTAAGCGACCAACAGATAGCCAGCCTATCAGATGCACAGCTCAAAGCCCTGGTGATCAGGATGCTCACAGAATTGGTTGATTTTGTTCCCAAATTAGATGATAAAATGAAGGCTACAATAAGTGAAATGAAGGAAAACGCATAGGGAAACAATAGTGATGGACTCAAATCAATGGAGTGGACCAGAAGGAAGAAACAAACAACCAAACAGAAAACAAGGAAGAAACAAGAATTCAAAAAGAATGAGAGGCTTAGGAACCTCTAGGACTTCTTTAAATGTCTCAACATCCGAATTATAGGGGTATCAGAAGGGGAAGAGGAAGAGCAACAAGTGGAAAACTTATTTGAACAAATAATAAAGGAGAACTTCCCCAATCTGGCAAAGGAAATAGACTTCCAGGAAGTCCAGGAAGCTCAGAGAGTCCCAAAGAAGGTGGACCCAAGGAGGAACACACCAAGGCACATCATAATTACATTAGCCAAGATTACAATGAAGGAGAGAATTCTAGAAGCAGCAAGGGATAAGGGCACAGTCACCTACAAAGGAGTTCCCATCAGACTGTCAGCTGATTTCTCAAAAGAGACCTTGCAGGCAAGAAGGGGCTGGAAAGAAGTATTCCAAGTCATGAAAGTCAAGGACCTACATCCAAGATTGCTGTATGCAGCAAAGCTGTCATTTAGAATGGAAGGGAAGATAAAGTGCTTCTCAGATAAGGTCAAGTTCAAGGAGTTCATCATCACCAAGCCTTTATTATATGAAATGTTAAGGGGACTTACTTAAGAAAAAGAAGATAAAAAATATGAGAGTAAAAAGACAGCAAACTCACAGTTATTAACAACCACACCTAAAACAAAAGCAAACAGCTAGAACAGGAGCAGAAACACAGAAATGGAGATCACATGGAGGGTTTGCAACAGGGGAGTGGGAGGAGGAGAGAGGGGGAAAAGGTACAGAGAATAAGTAGCATAGATGGTGGGTAGAAAACAGACAGGGGGAGGGCAAAAATAGTCTGGGAAATGTAGAAGCTAAAGAACTTATAGCACATGGACATGAACTAAAGGAGGGGAATATAGGTGGGAGGGGGTGTGCAGGGTGGAGGGGAATGATGGGGGAGAAATGGGAGAACTGTAATAGCATAATCAATAAAATATATTAAAAATTAAAAAAAAATAAACACACATTTGTAGGGGGGTTGATACATAATCCCCCGTAAGGAATCTTTGGTTCTCATTGTGGTGGCACATTGGTGGATTGTTACATTTTCACTCTCCTGCTTACACAGACATTAATTTGTGATCAAGTACCAAGAACAAATAGAATGCAGTCAGAATTGTCCCAGAATCTGGGAGGACACACCATTTTAATCCATTAATGTCCTTGCTGTAACGTAAGTGACCCGTGGAGGTGAAAAGAGAAGTCATTTTTTAATGTTTTTCTTCCTGCTTCATTTTTCTCTGTTCTTTTGCCGAAAAGGATAAGAAGAAGGAAGTGCCAGGAAGGGAACAGTCATCTGTGAGAACATCTGTCATTTGTTCACTCCCCGGGGACTAGTAGGTAGGTGGAAAACCTGCCTCACTTCCTTTTTTTTTTGGTCTGTGTTGGCCAAAGTCTCTCTGGGAAATTGACCAAATACCTTTTCTTTGCCTATTGAACTGGGCGTCGTATTGAAGAGTCTCTGCTGTAGCAGGGCAAGGGCCAAAATCTTCATCTGTAATCACTTCTGTTTGGAACTAGCTAAGCCAAAGCCTCTTTTACTAGAGGCACAGAGGGTTGCTGGACTCTGGGAAACTGACAAGCATCTGGGCATTTCAAAGGAAGTGAGAAAATGTGCCTTTCCAGAGATCTGTAGATGGCACTTCAATGAGTTACGTCATCGGGTGCTGGCAGTGGTTTGGTTAACAGCTATTTGTTCTTCTAAGTTCTCCCAAATTCCAGGGAAGAATTTTTGGTAACTAGTTGTCAACTTTTTTTGTCTGAGTTTTTGAAAGAAAATTAACATATATATATTCATGGTCAGAAAATTAAGCTAGATTTTGTGGGTGAATATAAAAGAGATGACTCTAATATAAAACTTCTATGTGGCCTTGGCTGGTGTGGCTCAGTGGATTGAGTGCCAGCCTGTGAAGCAAAGGGTCACTGGTTCGATTCCCAGTCAGGGCACATGCCTGTGTTGCAGGCTGGGTCCCCAGGAGGGGGCACTCGAGAGGCAACTGCACATTGATGTTTCCCTCTCTTCCTCCCTTCTCCTCTCTAAAAATAAATAAATAAAATCTTTTAGAAAACTACAAACAAACCCAAAAAACTTTCATGTGGTTCAAAACACCAGAAACCAGATCAGATGACAAACCATAGATGGGGGAACATTTCTAACACATATGACAGAAAAAAGGACCAGTATTTTAATGCACAAAGGGCTCTTAAAATCAATTTGAGTAAGGAACTGAAACAGTGAAAGAAATGTAAACATGTTTATAAACATGAAGAGATACCTGGTTCCACTTACCACAACAGAAGAGCAGCCGATAAACTGTGGTACATCACTGCCAGGCTGCCAAAAACAGTGGGTCACACGCAGTGCTGGTGACAGTGTGGGGAAGCAGGCCTCACACGTGGTCAGAGGGCGAGTAAACACACACAGTTTTTTTGGCAGTGCTACTCAAAATTAAAATGTGTATCATCTTTGACCTACCAGTTCAGTTGTAAGAATTTATGGTACAGAATTTCCAAATACAAAGTTATCTGTGGAATGATACTCATCACAGCAGTCTTTGCCGTTAAAATGTGAAACACTGGAAGTACCTGTTCATAAAGACTGCTTGAGGACGTGACAGCACAGCCGCGCCGGGGACCGCTGCTGCCACTGCGGAGACGCGGTCCGTGCTGTCTGGAACGTGCTCGTGTTTATGGAGCCTCTGTGCCTGGCATCAGCCTATTTCTCAGCTCCAGATTCACTCTTCATTGCCTGATCTATGAAAATCGCTCTCTTCCTTTTAAATAGTTTTTCTTTCCCAGCTGAGAGTTGATTAAATTGAGAACTGGCCCAGAGTTTTAAGGGTAAGGAGGAGAGGAGAGCTATTTATGCTTACATAATATGCATATGCATGAACATCTTCATGGAAGCTACATAAGAACCTGTTGAGGGGCGTTGCCTCTAAGGGGGAGACTGAACTTTGGGGGGGAGAGAGAGACTCACTTGAAGTTTTTTACTTTGTGCACGTTTTGTTTTTACAGTTAAACTCCAAAAGTTTGGTTAGGCATTAAAGAAGGGGTAAAAGAAAAGACTTGCCTTCATGGAGAAACAGATTGTTCCTAGCTGGAAATGTGAACTATTGTAAAGATGTCATTTAATCAAAATTAATTTATAGATTTAATGCAGTCATGGTAAAGAAAAAATCCCAGGGTGGAGTCGGGGGCCATGGTTTTTGTCGTTAAGAAGCTTGGAGTGTAAGTTTGGGAGACAGAAACAGAATGTTCACCAAAAATGCCTTGAACAGTTAGAAAGCAATATATCAAGTGAGAAGCAATAAAATTGAATACATATGTATTGTGGGAACTTGGAGTCCTTTGAGAGAATAGACAGAATGGAGTTAATCAGCAAAGGATACTTAAAAAAAAAAAGCTAAAAAAAAAAAAAGATAAGCTATAACAAGAAGGAATCTTTCTTAAGGTCCACATTCTCTCCCCTAAAATGGAAACTGCCCTTCCAAAGCCGCCTTCACCGGGGGAGGGAACGGATTCTCCCTACAGGGCGTTTGTGTGGAGAAGCCCTCTGTGAGCAGGGCCGCAGCGCTTTTTCTCCTGCCGCATCGAGTGGCCCAGATGCCTCTACTTTTTCACTCTCGAGTTTGCAAATGACTGAAAATTAAGTAATGAAGGACAGGCGGGAGTGGGTCGATTGTAACAAGGAGTACAATTGCTTGAAGAATCTGGAAATAATACTGACCACATTTGTTGGCATTAATTCATCGAAGCAATAATGCTGTGTATATAGAAAAAAATTTTTAAGTCATCAGTTCTGAGTATTTGTTGCAATTGAACTCTAACTTGGAACTGATGGTAAATTCTTTAAACACACACACACACACACACACACAGCAGACAGTATTATGCATTGGGAGCTTTAAAACATTCCCACAGCATTTGGAAAACATTTTATCATCCCTCCATGTCAGTTACAAAGATTAGAATTTAAGTCGTAGATTATTTGATTTAGAAGCTGACATGATGCTCTGCGCTAGAACTTTTAGTAGAAAAAAACAATTGCTTTTGTAGGTAGGTCTTCATGAACTCTTTACTCTGAAGGGGTGAAATGACTTTTAAGATTTCTGACAAATAAATTACCTTTATGTTAGGAGTATTTCATGAAGGCTTTTTTTTTTTTTTTTTTTTACAATATCTACAGTGGATACAAATAACTATTAAAGGAGCTCTCATTTGCTGACTTTTCTGAAGCTACATTATTTATTGTGTAGCATTTCCCCTTTGTGTAGTTTGTGAGATGACATCATCACTCACGGTAGTTCTTTAGGACTTGTTTCCTTTGGAGCACAAGCTTATAAAACCCCCATTTTTCATCCTTTTCAGAACTCTAGCAGAAATCAAGAAATGCTGTCTTTTGCCAGTAGTCAGAGGTTGCCATGGTCTTGGTGGCCTCATTGTTCTGCCAGTCAGTGCAGGTCTGTCAAAATGTGCTACTGAGTCTTCACCCTACAGGCGCACCAGCGATGCCCAGGGGGCAGGTGCGCGGTGTTTGGGTGTATGAGCATGTGTCATTTCAAACTTGGCCATGTCTCATGAGATGGTAGCTGAGAAAACCAGAGAGTGAGTGAGTGTGTGTGTGTGTGTGTGTGTCATTTAATCTGCGTTTAAAAGCAGGTTCTGAGATGTGTCAGATTACTGGCAGGGGGTATACTTATTAAAAGTTCTGGTTGTGGTTTCCAGGTTTTTAAAACACGGGGATCCCTTTTTCACAGGAAAAGGTTCCATGGCCTCCATCATATGATAGCAGTTGTACTTTTGAGTTTTGGGTGTACAGTTGGCTTTTGGCTCTCTGAGGCCCTCGTCTAGGGCCCTTGGCCCATGTTGCGGAGCCCCTGTTGTGCACTGTTCACATTTAACCCAAATGGTGCTGTCCAGAAGGGTGGCACATGGGTTTTTGAAACAGCCAAATTGACTCTAGAGGAGAAAAGTCAGGGGTCAGGGTTGAAATTGTTCTTTCTTTGCAGTGAGCGTGCTCTGTGGACCCATTCAATTAAGATAATAAAAGGTATGATTATATTTTGTTTCAGAACAGCGACACCTGTTATATCAGTACCTTCAAGTACAAAAGCAGGGATGCTTTTGATTAGGGGCCACAGGTGTCAGGGGTGAGGCTGGGGGTAACCTGGAAGATAGAACAGAGAACTTGCAGGTGGGCGGGCCAAGTCACTACCGAGCCTCCGTCATCAGACGGCGCCGTGTCCAGTGCTGTCGAGGGTTAGCTTTGCGGTGCAGCTCAGCAAGGATGAAAACAAAATAGGTACTCGACTGGTTTCAGGAGAGAATCTGCGTTCGTTTTCTCCCTGCCGCTCGGTAGATTTTGTGGCTATTTATGAAAGTGGAAGAGTCTGTAGACGTGCTTATGGCTGCTAAAGAATACTCCGGATCTGGTGTCTGAAAAAAGCTTCGATCCCTGGTCAGATCCCGTTCTCCCCCCTCCCCTGACACTACCGTATTGATGTCTCCGAGCAGTAGAGGAGCCCAACGACCGGATGCAGGATTTCCCGAAACTCATCTGGCTGTGGAGCTTCTCCGCTGCTCCTCCCTAGTGAAGTAAAGGCCGGGAAACACTGTGAGGAACATACTTTGGGAAAGGCTGATCTTAGATGTAACCTAGATGGACCTCAGAAAACCGGATGCACTTACGGCTTAGTTGTAAGGCGAGAGTGCTGTCATTGGTGGTCTTCCTGACTGCTTCCAGGGTTGGGGGTGGTGGTCTGTGTCTCCAGGGAGGGGTGCTCGTGCCCTGTACTTCAGACAGCCTTTGGAAACAGGACTTGTTCTCTGCCTACGATTAATTCTCAAAGACAAAAGCTTTTTTTTGGATTTCCTTTTATATAACTTACTTTTCATAAAATAATTACTACTTAATCACTCCTCAAGACTTAAATTTTGTCTTCATTATCATCATAACTGTTTGGGGTGGGGAGGGACATCTTGCAGGTCTTTTTGTTCAGCTGTCAAATGTTTAGACATCACCTCTCTTTCGGTCTTAAAACATTGATGTTTCTATCCACCCAAATTCAAAGATAGTTTGTGAAATCTTGTAAAAGAGTCAGAAGGCTGGAGGAAAGGGAACAGGGCAATGTAGATGGGTGGATGGGGTGAGGGAGTAAATGTTTTCCGTCTTTGTTCACTAGTTCACAACATTTTTTTGAATTGTCTAATTCTCTTGGAGGCAAAGCTAGTGCCTGCTAGAATCTGCTGATCAGTGATATCTTTCTGTTTTTAAAGCAAGATATTCCTCTTCTTCTTCTTTTTTTTTTTTTTTAGATTTTATTTATTTATTTTTAGAGAGAGGGAAAGAGAGGGAGAGAAACATCAATGTGTGGTTGCCTCTTGTGGGCCCCACTGGGGACCTGGCCCACAACCCAGGCATGTGCCCTGACTGGGAATTGAACCAGCTACCTTCTGGTTCGCAGTCCAGCACTCAATCCACTGAGCCACATCAGCCAGGGCTAAAGCAAAGTCTTCACTTTTAAGAAATATCTATTCAACAGTTTAAATTTCACTTGGAAGTTGTGGTGGGATCTTTCTTGTGAAGGAGGTTTATGGCTTCTGATATGGTAACTGTGTTAGGTAATTGTGGATATGCATCTCGTATTGTTTGGATGCCTCCAGGAAGGAAGGACAGCTGTGTGCAAAATGTTTACAGACTGCGGAGAAGAATGCTGTTGATCTGCAAGAATGATCTATTCTTGTACAGGAGCTGTTATAACAATAATTAGCATTTGCATAGTATTGTGCAAAAACACTTCCATATGCATTATAGCATACAATCCTTACAACAGCCCCATGATGGAAGTTGTTTTGACATTTTTTAAAGGTTTTATTCATTTTAGAGAGGGGAAGGGAGGGAGGAAGAGAGGGAGAGAAACATCAATGTGTGGTTGCCTCTCATGCACCCCAAGCAGAGGTACTGGCCCACAACCCAGACATGTGCCCTGACTGGGAATTGAACCAGCAACCCTTTGGTTTGCAGGCTGACGCTCAATCCACTGAACCATACCACCCAGGGCTCCATTTACATTTGCTGAAGTCAAGGTTAAAATTACTTGCCTGGAGCTATTTAGTTGTAAATGAGCAAGCATGAACTTAAATTTTTTTCTTATTAAAAAGTCTTTTAAAACATAGTATGTATTCATTATTTACAGGCTAGTCATTTAGAAATACGTAATTTAGAAGTAACCCAGTACCCTCAACCTTTCTTCTTTTCTCTTTTTTTTAATAATCCTTACCCAAGGATATGTTCATTGATTTTAGAGAGAGGAAGGGAGAGAGAAACATCTATGTGAGAGACAAACATCAACTGGTTGCCTCCCATACTCACCCCGACCGGGTATCGAACCTGCAACATAGGTGTGTGCCCTGACTGAGAATCAAACCTACGAGCTTTTGGTGTATGGGATGACGCTCCAATCAACTGAACCCCTAGCCAGGGCTGAACCTTTCTTAGTTTACTGTACCAATTGCTAGAACTGTGTAGTTCATACAGTAGCCACCAGCTTCATGTGCTATTCAAGGGCTATTGAGCACTTGAAATATGGCTAGTCCAGATTGAGATGTGTTATGTTTAAAATGCACACTGGATTTCAGTGACTATGTATGGAAAAAAAGAATGTTGGATATCCTATTTATAATAGTTCATATTGATTATATGTTGAAATGATAATATTTCAGGTATATTGAGTTAAACTCAGATTAATTTCACCTGTCTCTTACCTCTTTCATGTGACTATTAGGAAATTTGAAATTGTATGTGTGGCTCACACTGTACTTCTCACACTGTTGGACAGCAATGGCTAGAACCGTTTGCCATGGTTTGTAATAGAATAACTTGTGTCTTCTACAAATAAGATGCCTTGATATTTTATTGCCATTCCAGCATGTAACAGTGTCCCCTGACTCGGGGTGGGGGCAGTTGACCTAAACTTCCCTTTCTGTTTCAAAGACTACTTGAAGAAGCCTGTAAATTATTTTATAATTTTAATATAAATATTTGTGATTTTAATGACACCGCCTTCCAGGAAAGGCAGGGTCCATGGGCACCCTGCTTGTTTGGGGCCCATTTGTTAGATCCGTGGTGCTGTGAGTGTGAGCTTGTGTGTAGGTCACCCGTGTGCATGGGCTTGTGTGTGACCAGGAGAGGAGAGGAAGATGGGAAACAGATTCTCCCAGGGCTTTGCCAAACCGTGTTGGTCCCCGCCCTTAAAGATACTGATTCTTGAAGGATGGGAGAGTAAAGATTGGCTTCTCCCACCGCCTCCCCCTCCCCTTAAAGAAATACCGCCTCGTGGGCAAGTCCCTCTTACTGATGGGAATGCACTGAGTCAGAGCAGGAAAAAAACTCTGAAAATCATCACACCGCAGAGAAGTACTTTATAGCCCTCAGCTTGTAGTGGAAAGGGGACTGTTGGGAAAGGTTTTCCTTTTCATGAGCTTTTACTGATTTGTTGTGTCCCTTCCTTTCACCCCTGGGGGCTACGGGATGTTATAAAAGTGGAGCCAGTTGGTGGTTGAATGGAAGGCAGAAGTCACAGGCTGCCCACAGGTGTCTTCCCCCCCCCCCCCCCGTGACAACCCATGCACACACAGCCTGGCTCCGCCAGCCCTGCCCCGGGCTTTCCGGGGTTTCCAGGATAACTGTTAAATCAGCAGATGTTGTTAGGCATGTACCGACAGAGTTCATTCTAATTCAGTCTGATTATTAAAATTCTTGGCAGGAATTCTACATGAATCACCTCCAAAAAAATTTACATTAAAGTTAATGCTACAAGTCTGACTTCAGCCTGCAAAACAGAAAACTTGGAGTTCTAAGTCTGCAACTGTCTCCTTAACTCCTCCTTGTCCACAGACTAGTGACTTCTTCCTACAAAGGAACTGGAATTTTTATTAAGAACCTGTGTGGGTGGGGGTGGGGGTGGGATGGGGGTCGGTCTGCAGGGGTCACTCCAAGAGGAGGATATTCTGATCTCTGAATTACGGTGGAGGTCAGGCCCCCTGGCTGTGGGGAGACAGCCCACCCAAGCCACTTCATGGGCTGTGTGACTCGGGGCCAGGTCCTTAGCCTCTCCGCACCTCAGCGTCCCATCTGGGAAATGGGAATGATGAGACCTCAAAGAGCTGTTGTGTACACTAAATGACCTATGTGTACGAAATGTGCACCTCATAACTGTTAGCTGCTTTTGTTGCTGCCATTCCTGCGGTTGCTCCTTGTGCTGCACCGTTTCGGACAGCCAAGCAGCCATCGTGTTCACGTGATGGGGTGCAAACGGGCAGCCCCGAGCATCTGCGTCGCGTCTCTTCCCTGCGGCCCTCGCTTCTTTGCAAGTAGTTCCAGGGGAAAGAAGACTAGTCCTGGAGAGCCTGTGGCATTGCCGCTGAATGACAACTGACTTGAAGTAGCCTTCTCTGGTCCCCTGTCGGGGATGGAACAGGGTAGGATGGTCCAGCGATCAGCGCTGTCTCCCTAATCCACCTGTGCCTGCCTCTGAATAGGTGTGCGCAGGACCCTCACTGTGATTTTCCAGGTTCAGAAAGACTTCGTGATGCCTTCTACGTGAAGGTCGTGGATATCAGAGGTGGATACTGGGAGTTAAATTCTCTTTTCTGTCACCTTTCCAGTTTCTAAGTGATAGAGCTAACGTCGACTTACGTCTGGGGTAGATGATATTTGTTCCTTGTACGTGTGGGAGCCGTGAGTCATAGGGAAGATTGGCGAGAGGTGGGCGGGCGGCAGTCATGCTTTCCCTTGGTTTCAGGTTCAATCTCAACCCACCACAGGGAGCACACACCCTGGGAGTATTTTGAGGAGATGACCATGGAGGGCTGGACGCCGCCTGGTTTTGCTGTCCAGCTGACCGACAGATGGAACTGCATCGGGCTATGTTTAAACAGCTAGTTGAGGGGAACTTGCATGATGAGTGTTTACAGGACAAATTCCAGTTGATTCCAATTTAGCTAACATTTATTGGGTGCCTGCAACTTGTCAGATACTGTGCTGCTTTTAACCAATGCAGTGTCCTCTAATCCTGTGACTGTTCTGTGAGGTAGGTTCCCTCAAGGAAGCCGAGGTCAGGGCAGTTAAGTACTGGTGTCCCGTTGAGTCTGGGCAGAGCTGGGACGTGAAACCAGAGCCCCTGTTTCCCAGGTGGAGGTTCTTCCCCACCATAAACTGCAAAAGGGAAAGGAGCTCTCACTGGATAAGTGTCTACTTTCATGCCAGTTACTGTTATCTCATTAAACTTAGATATCATACCCCACCGTCCCAAATTTGGAGAGGCTAAGTGGATGCAAATTAGAACGCAGATTTGTCTTGAAGTCTGTGGCTGACTCTCAGAGCCACCCTGCCCCTCAGAAGATGCTTTCCAGCCCCACAGGTTGGGTCATTTTTAACGTCTGTGTAGCACAATCCTGATCTTTTAAATATCACAAACCTTTCTCTCCCTGAGAAGAAAAAAAAAAGGCGGAAATTTTTGGCCCTGTTCTCTTAGGCGTAAGCTTTTGAGTGATTTTTGGCCTTGCTAATAACATGCTAAAGTTTAGGCCCAGTCCCCGAAGTAAGAATGTGAAAAATTAATGTCATTCATTTTTCTTCTTCTTGAGCTAGCAGATCCCTTTTGCCTGTAAATAAACTCACCACCTCCCCCTTCCCACCCTGGGAGGATCCTAAATGCTGGCCACAATCTGCCCACAGCCTTCCATGAGGAGGGAGATTTCTTCCTGACATTTCCACCTGACTTTCACGGGTCCAATTCTGTAAGAGGCAGTGGTGTGTGGTGGGGAAGAGCTCGGGCTGGGCAGCCAGGTGCCTGGTCCAGTCCATGGGTCTCGTGACCTGCGCAAGTCACCATTTCTGAGCCTCCATTTCCCCATCTACGAAATGCTTCTCTGTCCTCATAAGCATTTTGGCTGTATCTTTAGTAAAATTTTAGTGTTAAAAACTTGAGCTTGAGGAAAATAATTTAATAATTATTGGGGTTTTTTTTGGTCTGTAAATTTTATAAATTGGGCAGGATCCTCCCTTCAAGAAGCTGACTGTTGGCCAGGAGAACCCCTGAACCTGAGTCTCTGTGACAGAGCGCAGGAAGTCGTGTACCTGGAGAGAAAGGGGGGTGTGCTCAGTTTTTTTTTTGCTTTGTTTTGTTTTGTTTTGCTTTGTTTTGTTTTTTAAGGCTTGGTGAGTGCTAATCCTTATAGTTACAATAAAGAATAAGGCAGATTTTGGCCTCAAAGAGCTAAGTCTCCTTGGGGAGAGAGGCCAGTTATATTTTCTTTCTTTTTGTTTGTTTGTTCTTTTAAATTTTTTCTTCTCTTCCCAATTGTGTCATCCCCTTTATCCCCCTCCTCCCTACACCCTACCACCCTCTAGCATCCGCCCCCCCCGCCCCCACACCACCACCACTTAGTTCTTATCCATGGGTCGTACATGTAATAAGTTCTTTGGCTTCTCCATCTCCTATACAATTCTTAACCTCTCCCTGTCTATTTTGTACCTACTATTTGTGCTTCTCATTCCCTGTTCCTTTCCCCCCATTCTCCCCCTCCCCACTGATAATCCTCCATGTAATTTCCATTTCTGTGATTCTGTTCCTGTTCTAGTTGTTTGCTTAGTTTTTGTTTTTTAGGTTCAGTTGTTGGTAGTTGTGAGTTTGTTATCATTTTACTGTTCATATTTTTGAATAGTAAAATGATAAATTTTAGATATGTCCCTTTAACATTTCATATAATAAGGCATTGGGGATGATAAACTCCTTTAACTTGACCTTATCTTGGAAGCACTTTATCTGCCCTTCCATTCTAAATGAAAGCTTTGCTGGATAGAGCAATCTTGGTTGTAGGTCCTTGCCTTTCATGACTTGGAATACTTCTTTCCAGCCCCTTCTTGCCTGTAAGGTCTCTTTTGAGAAATCAGCTTGACAGTCTGGTGGGAACTCCTTTGTAGGTAACTGTCTCCTTTTTTTTTGCTGCTTTTAAGACTCTCTGCTTATCTTTAATCCTGGGTAACTTAATTATGATGTGTCTTGGTGTGTTCCTCCTTGGGTCCAATTTCTTTGGGACTGTCTGAGCTTCCTGGACTTCCTGGTGGCTCATTTCCTTCAGACTGGGGAATAATAGGAAGTTTTCCTTCATTATTTGTTCAGATAAGTTTTCAATTTCTTGCTCTTCCTCTTCTCCTTCTGACACCCCTAGCATTTGGATGTTGGAACATTTGAAGTTGTCCCAGAGCTTTCTCAGCCTCTCCTCATTTGTTTGAATTCTTGTTTCTTCGTTCTGTTCCAGATGCATGTTTATTTCTTCATTTTGTTTCAAATCCTTGTTTTGAGTCTGTTTCCTTCCCTTCACTTTTGGTTCCCTGTATATTTTTCTTTATTTCACTTTGTATAGCCTTCATTTCTTCCTTCATTTTGCAACTGAGCTCATTTGTTTCTGTGAGCATCCTGATTACCAGTGTTTTGAACTCTGCATCAGATAGGTTGGCTGTCTCCTTGTCACTTAGTTCTTTTTCTGGAGTTTTGATCTGTTCTTTCATTTGGGCCATATTTCTTTGTCTTGCCACACCTGTTATGTTGTAAGGGGCGGAGCCTTAGGTATTCACAAGGGTGGGGCAACCCTCTTTGCTGCATTGTGGTGCTCTCTGTGGGGGAGGGGTCAGAGAGGGAACAATGCCACTTGCTGGCTCTGCTCCAGCCCTACTTTCCGTCACTTCCTTCACTTCCCACAAGCAGATTGTGGCCTTTCAGATGCTGATTCGCACAGATGCTGATTCGCACAGATGCTGATTCGCACGTGAGTGGGTTTGTGTACATTCTAGGACCCTGTGAGCCTCTTCCACAGACTCTCCTGTGATCCTGAGTTTCTCCCACTGCCACGACTCCCGCAGATTTTTACATCCAGAGGTTTTGAGTCTGTAGTTTGCCACGCTGAAAACCTGGGTTCTGCGGTCTGTCTCAATTCCCAATGGTTCATTGCAGCTTATTGGCCCACGAATGTGGGACTAACTAGTCCACCAGCCACCTCCTGAGCTATGTGTCCTCTACTGCTTGGCTGCCCATCTCCACCCCTCCTACCAGTCTGGATGAATGTTTCTTTAACTCCTTGGTGGTCGGACTTCCATGAAGTTTGAATATCTGGCAGTTCCGGTGGGTTTTTTTGTTTTAAAATTTGTTGTTGTCCTTCTTTTGGTTGTGTGAGGAAGTGAAGCGTTTCTACCTATGTCTCCATCGTGGCCAGAACTCCTGGGCTGCTCCAAATCCTTGGCGTATCAGTACATGAGCAGATCCACCTGTTTTCTTTATAGCTGGTATTGATACCTGCCATTTGCTGTTTTTGATTGTTTATTGCCAACTCCCCTATCACTAGACTGTAAGCGCACATGAGAGGGCAGAAACCTGTGTGTCTTATTCACAATCCTGTTTCCTGTGCCCAGCACCACAATATTCATTGAAGTAATTAACGGGCAGATAAATTCTTAAGGAAGGAAGGAGACAGTTATGATGCTGCAACATAAGTGCTAGAAGAAAAGCATGCACAGGGCAGGGTGGGCACATGGAGGAGGAGTCCCAGACCTTCCCTTTTCGGGGGGAACCCTCGGGAGGAGTGTCAGGGTAGTTTCCCCAGGGGTAACATCCAGACTAGTTCCTGACAGCAAAATAGGAGTCAGGAGATTAAAAATGGACCCAAAAGTGTCCAGGCAGTGGGAAGCGGAGAAGAATTTGCTCCCAGAGGTGCGTAACGCACAGGACTAGACTGGAGGCCCTCAACAGGGGTCAGTTTTGCACCAAAGGGCGTATTTGTTACAACTAGGAGGAGTGCTCCGAAGATCCTACAGTGCACCACAGTGCACCGGGCGGCCCCCTTCCCCCACAGAGAACCCTGAGCTAGGGGAAGAACCACTTGGGAGGCCTGGGGGAGGGGCTGAGGTAGGAACAAAGATGAATAGCTAGCTAGAGGGAAGAAAGGGGCAGCAGTGGTGGGTAGTTATTTGAGAATTCAGTATTGTTCAGCCAGTTCAATACACGGAGAACTTGGAGGTATACTATGTCAGGTCATCCTTAAATAATCCCTTACCACGAACTCCTTTAACACCCAGGAGGAGAGGATGCTGCATTGAAGAAGTCAGCTGATTACCCTGGGCCTGGGCAGTATGAAGCTAATGGGTTATGCTGTCTGTAATTTCTCCATTTCCTTCCAGTAATACCAGACCATGCAGGATATCACCGAGGCTGCTCAGCATTTTCCTCCTCTTATTAAATTTAAGTGATTGCCTTTCTACATTTGACTGATGAGATAAAAAATGTATCCGATCCTGGATGGTGCTTGCAGAAAGAAATCAAGTCTCCTGTTTTCCTCGTAGCCACAGGGCCCATCTTGCTAATTGATTGTCCCCTGAGCAGCGCAGGGTAGCCCAGGGTGGCTTTGTTTCCACCATCCCACAGGCAGTGCTGGTTCTCACCCAGCTGCCTGTCCCAACCGAGGCGTTCAAGAGTGGGAACGGCCCTCACCTCCGCCTCCCTTTCCAAAAGGCCGAGCACTCACACTCTCCAGTGAGCCTGGCTTGGGCTTGCCCGGGACCTGCCAGGAGCTGAAAGTTGTTTTCTTTTTCCCACAGGAAATAATTTTCCTGGGCACGGCTGCCCTGGGTTGCCAATCTCTTGCTTTCACGAAAGCTCACGTGCGTGTGACAGTGGCACTATTGTGGGGCGTGCTGGAGTTTCCATTACAGGCGCCGTGCTGATCTGCCGCAGCGATTTCTCTGAGAAGCATAACTTTAACGGGAGGGTGTAAGAAGGGACTGGTTTGGAAAGGGGAGGGAGAATATTTTCTGGGACGTGAGGCAGCCGGGAACTGGGGTGCATTGTTGAGTGGGCACGTGTGAGTGGTTGAGCTGGGGTCAGTTTCGGCAGCCAGGGCTGCTCGGTCCTTTTCATTGTTTCAGAGATCTGGAGAGACTGCAGTGCCTGCTGGGAGCAGGATGAGAAGGTCCTGTGACCAGGGACAGCTCTCTCTGTAAAAACAAATGTCATTCCACAGAACTCCCCTGGGCTAGGGTTGATGGGTTGAGAAGTGGGGGGGACTGGAGAGCTTAATAAATGTTTAAATTTAGTTAAACGTGAGGCCAAAATGCAAATGAAGATAATAGGTGAAACCATCTAGAAATAAGCACAGCCATACTTAATCCTCCCAACACCCCTGGGAGGCATGGGCACAAACAAGTTGTGAGGCCCATTTTACAGAAAGGCTCAACCTTGGAGAAATTGACAATGTAGAGAACAATGAATGGTGTCGGGTAGGATTAGGTCTTTCTGAGCTGGACAGGGAGGGTCACTGCAGAAACTTTAGAGTGATGTTTGCTTCTGTGTGTCCCTACCCCTTGCTTTGTCATGGTAGCGTACCCCAGGGTGTTTCTCTTGATGCTATATTATCATCTCTCATGTTTCCACTTCTTTGGGAGGCTCTTTCCTTTTAGAGAAGAGCTACCTGGGTGGGGGAGGGGCGGTGCCATGGGACGAATGGAGGAAAGAGGAAGGTTATCGGGCCACAGGCAGAAGGGAGAGCCGGAACTCAAGGAAACCTCGGAAGGGACATATTGTGCTCTAGAGGAGCCCCCACAATCCACAAACACTCAGAAAACTCACCTTTTCCACCCTCCATCCGGAGGTGTGAGCTGGTTCCACTGGGCCCATCACCTTGAGGAAGCAGTGAGAGCGCGTCGTCACCAGGGACCGGGGACCGGAGGTTCTCAGCCAGAGCAGTTCTTCCCACAGGGACGTATGCAGTGTCTGGAGACCTTTATTTAAATTAATAAACTTTAGTTTTTGGAGAAGTTTTAGGTTTACAGAAAAACTGAGCAGAAGTACACTGTTCCCACGGACCCCCCCTCCTGCCTGCCCACCCCCAGTTTCCCGTTATTCTCATCTTACGTGGACGCATACATTTGTTACAATGATGAGCCATAGTGTTAACGTTATTATTAACCAAAGCCCATAGTTTACATTAGGATTCATTCTTCATGTTGCACATTCTGTGGCTTTTGACAAATCCATGATGGCATGCCTTCACCATTCCAGTTTCATACAGAATAGTGTCACGGCTCTGAAATGCTCCTGTGGTTTCTGGAGACATTCTTAATTGTCACAATAGGCGGGTGTTGCTGGTATCTAACAGGTCAAGGCCAAACATTCTGCAATGCCCCCAAGACAGTGCCCCAAGAGCATGTCCTGGCGCTGAGATTGCAAAACCCCGTGCTACAGACACTCGTGTAGGTGTGGCTGTGTGCCTGGTGCGGGCAGGGTGGGAGGCTCCAGTGCTGGTAAGGAGCCCAGGGTTTGGCTGCTGGGGGGCCTGGCCGTGCACTGGCAGAAAAGAGGCACCTGGAGGATTTGGACAGTCCTGTGTAGAAAATGAACTATAACTTGTAGGCAGCGTTCCAGCTGTAATCCCTGCACACATTCCTCCAACTCTTGCCCTCTTAAATTCAAACCCTGAGGTCTGAGTCTAATTAAAATGCCAAAAATTATGATTATCGGGTTGTGCTTTGGCAGGGTGAGCTTCGGTTTCTCTCAGATTAAATGCAGTTTCTGATCCATCCAGAACTGAAAGCCCAAATTTTAGGTTCGGGTCCCCAGTATTTAAGCAACACTGTTAGTTTCTTGCTGCCTCAGTTTCCTTTTCTGAAAAGGAAGACAGTCGTCCTCCCTGTCCCAACTCAGAGTGTTTTCATGAGTTGGTCTCTGCAGTGGACAACTGTGAGCATTTGCAATGCCGGCGTTGTGTGCTGGGCAGCAGCACACGCTGTTAAAGACTTAATCCATTAAAAACTGCCCAAGAAGTAGCATTTTTATGGAAAGGGCTTGTGTGATGCTGAGGTTTGTGGGCGGGGGTGGTAAGCTACAAGATGACTGTTTTTAAAGACTAGAGATTTATAAGGGGAAAATGCAAGCTTTGTCAAAGTCAGCAGTTCTTGCAAATGGAGGGGCCACAGTTGTGAGGTGGGGCGGGGGGTGAAGTCGGGGGTGCTGCTCTATCAGCCCTGCACACCTCAAGATTCTCCATCGGTCTTGTCAGATGGGCGCATGGACTTTATTCCTCCGATAGGTGTGGGAGGAGAACCCAAAAACCAAGCTCACTCCCTTCTAGAATGTTAATATGGATAATGAGAAATACTCCTTTTCATGAATGACCTCCTCTACCTTCATTTTCTCAAAGTCATAAAACCTCAAATATCAGGAGAAAAAGGGTCTTTTGGAAGAAAAAAATCTTCCTTTGTGGATGCATCTTTGCATTGCAAAGGGGAAAGTTTTGCCAAACAAAAAGGTTCCAACTAAGGCATGTAAAACAAGTTTTATTAAAACTTTAATTATCTCCCACCTGCTGGTACTTTGCGCTGTTAGAGGAAGACGCCTAATTAAGAACAGCATTGGATGTGCGTGGCGTTGCTGGGTTCTTTCCTCTTCTTAAAGCGGATTTGTTCTTAATCAAGCTTGTTTCGTAATAAGTAGGTCCAGACACTGAGTTCACATTTGCA
Source organism: Anoura caudifer (assembly GCA_004027475.1). Classification (NCBI taxonomy): domain Eukaryota; kingdom Metazoa; phylum Chordata; class Mammalia; order Chiroptera; family Phyllostomidae; genus Anoura; species Anoura caudifer. The sequence continues at coordinate 90,189 of PVKU01003544.1, read as the reverse complement.
TTTCTGACACTGTTTAATTAAGATCCTTTACCCAGGAGGTGTCGACTTGTGTTATTTTGAATTTAATGTCTTCCTAAGTTTGGGCCCTCTGCTGGGGGCGTTTCTCTTTACACTGAGAGTAGGGGTCAGCAACTGGCCGTGCCCCTACGTGTTCTTTGTGAGAGGGGGTACATTTTGTAGGGCAAGTCCAGGGGGAGTCAAAACAAAGCCTTCTGGTGCTTTGTTCTTCACTCTGGAGTACAGAAGTATCCATGGGCTCTGAACTTGAAACCCCAGGCTCCACCCCCATTTTCTATTCTGCAGCCCCCAAGGACCAAGCTCTTTACGGGTATCATTTATCTCCGCCTTCCTACAGTGTTCGTCTTGACTTGAATTGCGCGCAGAGTCACTCCAGGTTTCAGGACTCAGCTTTACAGTATGTTGCAACAACAGTAACTTCCCCACATAAGCATTTAACATGCATGGTGGCAACTGGCCGTACTGCTCTGCCTTCTTGCTGAATCCTCCAGGAAGCCAAGCGTCACCTGACTGGTGGGTGGTGGAGCCAAGATTTGAACCTGTTTCCTGACCAGAATCAAGCCTTTAACTGTAGGCTATGGGGTTTCTCTTTGTGCTCTAAGACCTAAAAACTCTCAACTTTCTGGCTCTTGGTTTTGCTTTGTTTCATTTTGACTCTGGAATTTTGAGTGGGTCAGTGTTTGTGTAAATTCCAACATATCTGGAAAGTCCTCTGCTAACCCAGCTGTGTTTTTTTCACTGTGATTGATAATAGCATTTGTCTGAAGATCTCAGAGTACCCGACTTTTCTGGAGTTTTTAAAATCTTGCTGAACTTCTGCTGGCCCTGGTGTGAGATGCGGATTATTCTTTTTTCCCTTCACTAAAAACTCCTTAAGCCCAGTTGTCTGTCCTTTCCTGCAGCTGCGACGGTGCCCACACTGCGTCGCTTAGGTGTGGCATGAGCCCAGCTGAAGGCAGAGGAACACGCAGTGAGTGGTTGCTGTGTGCCAGGTGCTTTCTGAACACGGATCTCTCTTCTAGTCGTCCTAGCAACGTGTGTGATAGTCACAGACATCTGCGTTTTTCCAGTGAGGGAACGAGGCTTGGAGAGTTCGGCGTGCTTGCTTGGGGCTGCATGACCAGTGGGTTATAATAGGACGGGGAATCAAATGCAAACCCAGGCCTCTGTGACACCAAAGCCCCAGCTCTTTCCACTCCACGTACTTTCTTTCTATTGAATGGAAATTGGGTTAAATGGAATTTTGCTTTTTCTTAGGAAAAAGGATGTAGAAAAGGCTTTAGAAACACACAGACAACTTTTCTCTTTTTTTCCCCCCCAAAGCCAAAGAGGCCATCTCTCTCAGTAATGGGGCTTACTTATACCAAGTGAATGGAAAAACTGGGTCACGTAGCTGCCAGGAGCCTGCGTTTCTGTTTAATTGGCTACCACACACTTTCTCTGTGTTTGTTTACCTGTGGCTAGTTCTGACAAATAAAACAGGTTCCCTTCTTGGCCTCTTCACTCGGGAGAAGTGAGGTGTGGGATTTTAGTGGAAGGAGTAAAGGACTGAAAATGCCTGCATTTGGAAAATTTCCAAATACATGGTGCAGAAGAAGGTATTCTTACTGACTTGGGTGACAGCAGCATCTAAATGACAGCTTCCTGCATCACCCTCCCTCGTCACACACCACCCTGTTACCGCAGAACCTCGTACCCCACGCCCCTTCCCGCCCTTCCCCGCTGCAGCCTCTTCCCTGGCAGAGTACTCGGCTGCCTACTGACAAGTGTCTGTTGAGCTCCTACTAGATAAAAGTTCGTTGTACCCAGATTGTCCAGCAAAAAATGTTAGAATAAATAATAGAGTGACATCAAGGCATTCTTCCTTTTCCTTTAGGTCAGGATTCTTTTTGCTTTAGGTCAAAGCATTGAGAGTGAGAGCTGTTGTTTCTATACCTTCTTTATGTCATATCCTTTCAGGACGACTGGATTTTGATTCACTTTCTAGAGCTGAAACTTTCAGGATCTAGCAGTTTTCCTCTAGAGCCGTAAAAGTCATTGTATAATTGGCACTTTATGTCCTGCCCCTTTTCCCTTTCTCCTGCTAAATTATTTTTTTTGTTTGTTTTTCCCCACACCCCGGGATCCCTGGCCGTTCTCTTGCCATAACGACTGCTGGTAGCTTAGCAACGTGGATTGTCTCGCAGCAAAGCCTGTGCGCTGCTGGCCCTCCCAGGGAAAAATCATGTGCAAGTGTCAGGTATCCCGCAGAATGTATCTCCTTGGACTAAATAGCCTTTGGCTTGGTACAGGCAAAGCCCTTTAGTCCAGCTTGGATGTGAGGGGACCTTTTCCTTGCTTAATTTATTGATTTTTTTAAAAAGCCAAAGCAACATTAGCAGGGCCAAGAATAATGTTGGCAAGATCCTGTACAAGAACATACCCTTGCATAGTTGCCTGACAGGAGTCCAGTCTGCCTTACACGTGGTACCCAGTGGTGGCTTTACTTGAGAAATTCAGCGCCACACTCAGAATGTGATGGGTGCTGAATGCAGAGCCTTTAGCTTCTGATGGGCCTCTCCTTGCACCAGCCTCTTTCCGCCTTTTGTGTGGTTCTGTGCCAGGGTTTTGAGCTGTATTTGGAAGCTTTGTTTAAATTTTCCTGAGGGACAGCAAAAGCAAGTACCACAGTTCCCAGGTGGGCACAGAGCCTTTCTTCAGAATGGGGCATGTGTGAAAAGAAAAAGGCCTGTCCTGGCCCAGTAGCTCGGTTAGAGCATCATCCCATACACCAGTGTTGGGGGTTTGATCCTCAGGGCATATGCAAGAATCAACCAGTGAATGCACAAATAAATGGAACAATAAATGAATGTTCTCTCTCTGTCTCTGCCTCTCTCTGTGGTCTCTCTCAAATCAATAAATAAAAATTAAAAAAAAAAAAGAAGAAGAAGAAGAAGAAGAGCCCTGGCTGGTGTGGCTCAGTGGATTGAGCATGGGCCTGCGAACCAAAGGGTCACTAATTCGATTCCTAGTGAGGGCACATGCCTGGGTAGCAGGCCAGGTCCCCAGTAGGGGTCGCTAGAGAAGCAAGTACACATTGATGTTTCTTTCCCTCTCTTTCTCCCTCCCTTCTCCTCTTTCTAAAAAATAAATAAATGAAATGAAATTAAGAAAAGGCCATTCAACTCTGGAGACATTTCCTGGCTGAGAAACTGAACAGGAGAATAGGGGGCTGGAAGTAGGAGATGTACAATGGAATCCTTAACCCTTTCTCGCGCCTGCCTCCTGCTCAGACAGACACATCTCGTTAACGCAGTCACCACCTAAGCCCTGCCTGGTCTGTGGGACCCATCATCCTGACAAGTCCCTCTTCCTGGAATTCCCTCCCTTTTACCAGTTCATCCTGCCCAGCAGACCTGGCTCAGAGCGGCCCCATTTTAGATGTCCTTCGGACCCCTCGCTGACGCAGGTGTTGCCGGGCTTCTCTTTCCTACATTCCTCTGTCGTTTTCCCTCGTCCTCAGCTACGTATATGGGGGGAACTCCACACATTATTAATAATAATAAATGGGCTTTAATACTTCATTTGCATTGTGTCTATGCAATTTATGAATGTGGGAAGGTGGGCAGCCCTTCTAAGCAGCAGGTGACTATTTCCAAGATGAGGTCAGCCAGCTTTCCACCAGAAGCTTCAGTTCATCCAGAGACTTTATTGGGGTAGATTAATCACACATGAACATATGGAAACCATGTTTATGATCTCTGGTTCCGTAGGTTCTAGGTTGCTGGTTGGGGTACAGCCGCTTGAGAACTGTTTGTTCACATTCTAGAAACACATTTTACCAGGACCTTCAGAGGTGATGAGACACTTTGGTTCAGCCATCAGCTGAGGCTAGTTTATTAATTCACAGGGGGGCATCCATCTCTTTTCTGGTGTCTGAACTTTTATATTCTTCATCCACGACACTATATTCCTCCATTACATAGGGGACTAGAAAGCAAATTAGGAACTTAAAGGTTTTTTAGAAAGGCGGGTGGATGGAGAGGGGGAGGGATACTCCCCAGCACCTGTGACCGCTGAATTTGCTACTTTCAGAACTTGCTTTTGTGAACCCTGAAGTTCTCTGCTCTTAGCTGGTCACACCCCGCATCACCACCCACAGTCTACCTGAGACTTTCTCTAGATGTGCTCATCCCACTGACTGGACCAAGGTCTTGTGTTCTTGCCACCTGCATTTCCATACTTTGAACTCTGACGTTATCCCAGGCATGTACCTGCTTGCTGGTGAGGATTCCCAAGGGTCTCTTCCTAGGTGATCTCTCTTGAGGGGAGGTTTTAGTTTCTCAGCCTGGGATGTGGAGGGCCAGCTTTCTTCTTTCTTTAGCCTGAGGTCAGGAAGGTGGTGGAGGAGGAGCTTAGAGCTGTGGATGTAATGGAAATTTGAAGCCCCTGCTGGTGGAACTCCAAGAACAAAGACTACTCTTACAACAGCCTGAGAGCAGCTTCTGCTGGGGGAGCTCAGGGGGAGGAAGAGGGAGAAAAGGAGAGGCCTGGGCTGTGAACAGGGTGTTTCCACGTCTGAGAAGCTAAGGTTCAAGAAGAGTCAGGTTCCTCTGTCCAAATCAGCTCCCTTCCTCCTCCAGCCTTCACCGTCCAGCCTCACTGGCATGGTTCTTGTCCACGTTGATATGAAGAGAGAAGCAGAGGGAAGGAAAGATAGAAAAGCACCCCATTTAAAAATGCGAAATTTTACATTCTATGAATTGGTGTCCCAGAAACAACAAAGGAAACAGAGGCTGGATTAGTTGCTAATAGATCTTCCTCGCACCCCGCCCTTCCTCAGCAGTGACAGGACCACCACCGGCCAGTAGTCTCCTAGTGCTCCGTGGTGGGCCCCTGGGGACCCTGCAGGCTTCCCTCTGGTGGTTACATGGCCGGGAGGAGTGCAGCTCACCTAGCTCACATTCACCAGGGTTCCGCAGGCTCTGTTCTCCGTGCAGCTACAGTGCCTGAGCCCAGTTCCCTGCTCTCTGTCTCCTCTCCGGAGGTTGTGAGCCCTTTGCCTCCTCACATCCTCAGCTGTTGACAGTCAGCCTCGCCTTAATCAAACAGCTTCCCACAAGCGTCTCCTAGATCCTCACGTCTTGCAGCTTCTTGTCCTAGAATCGCCTGTAACACATCACCTATCCCTTAAGACAATCCTCATGTAAACATGCTCTTCTCAATTCTGCTGTCTTTACCTACTAGGAGTTGGGCTCTAAGGATTTTTGCTGTTTTAACCCAGAGTCATTAGAGACTGTAAACATATTGTGATCATTTTTCTAGTTCTCTAGGAATTCTAAACATTAAGCCCCGTTCTTGACTAGAACTCGCAGCCATAGGAGGGGTTTGAGCAGGTAGCAGTGGAGCACGTGGGCTGAGCAGGAAGGAGACGCCTGCTGGTCGGTGGCCTGGCAGCTGCCTAGCTGAGCAGACCCACTCCTGCCTCCCTCCATCCTTACTCTTGCAGTGGCCTCAGCAAGACCATGGTCGCAGTGAGTCTCGGTTTCCCATTCTCTTCAAAGTGGATGCACAGCCCTGGCCGGGGGGCTGGAGCATCTTCCTGTACACCAAAATGTTGCAGCTTCAATCCCTGGTCAGGGAATGTAGAGGAGGCAATGGTGGGTGTTTTCTGTCTTACACTGCGCGCGTTCTCTCTCCCTTTCCCTCTCTCTTCCCCTTCCTCTCTCTCTAAAAATCAATTTAAAAACATATCCTGGGGTGAAAATTTTAAAAAGTGGATATATATCTATGTAATGACTCAAAAAAGAATCTCAAAACTAGTAACAAGGTTTTTTCATTGTCTTTTTTTTTTTTTTTACAGAGAAGGGACAGGAGGGAAAGAAACATCAATGTGCAAGAGATACATTGATTGGCCCTGGCTGGTGTAGCTAAGTGGATTGAGTGTGGGCTGTGAACCAGAGGGTCGCCAGTTGAATTCCCAGTCAGGTCACATCACATGCCTGGGTTGCAGGCCAGGTCCAAGTATGGGGAGTGCGAGGAGCAACTACACATTGATAGTTCTTTCCTCCTCTTTCTCCTTCTCTTCCCCTCTCTCTAAAAATAAATAAATAAAATCTTTAAAAAAAAAGAGAGAGATACATTGATTGGTTGCCAACTGGGGACCTGGTCTGCAACCCAGGCATGCGCTCTGATTCCCAGGCATGGGAATCGAACTGGCGATCTTTCGATTCGCAGGTTGGCACTCAGTCCACTGAGCCACACCAGCCAGGGCATCATTCTGTCTTCTTGGGAAGCAGTGTGGTGAGTGGGTATAATGCAGGTTTTTGGCGTCAGAGCTGCTTTCTGTTCTAGCTTTACCATCCAGAGCGCTGGTCCTTAGACAAAGTTCCCAAACCTCTCTGAATGTCAGTTTTTATCATATATGAACGTGGGATGATGGCGATACCCACCTTTCTGGGCTGCTGTGGGGATTAAACACCATTATGTGTGTGAGAGGCCAGGGCAATTCAAGGTATTCAGTAGGCACTTCATAGAGGTGGTTGTAAGGATCTTGTAGGTAGAGAAGGGAGTGAGGCGGCTGAGACGCCTGAGGACTGGGTGTAGTGAGTCACTTATCCCCAGGAAATACTTTGGATACATTTGGATGTTGCCACCGCACACCAGGTAAAAACCCGAGCATCTTGTCTGTCCCAGGTGTTTGCTTCGCTTGTCGGAATACAAAATGAAAATGTGAAAACAAACCATTTTGTGCCTTCACATGTGTGACATTCCTTCATTCATTCAGCAAATAGTTAAGCTAGTACCTCTATTTTGCTAGTGCCTGAAAAGTTGAACAGCCTCTATGTACAGCTGAGTCGGTTTATTCAAAACAAAATCAGTCATCTCTATGCAGAGTGACAATTGCTATTAAATGAATGAACACATGTAAAGTGCTGGCACCTGGTCCATCTTGTAAGCGCTCGTGCCCCGTACCAGTGTCTGCATGTCTGGAGGCGGAGGGGGATACGTTGGAGAGAGTCTGTAAGAATAGGCGGTGTTTCACCCAAGTCTTAAGGAAGAGTAGGGACTTACCAGGTGGACAGGTGTGAGGGGAGCATCATTAAGGGGGAAGCAGTGGGAGGGTGCTGTAGGCAGCTGTGACCCCACAGCAGAGTGAACTGAGGGAACTGACTGCCTTTGCCTGTCTTGCTGAGGAGCTTGGTCTTTATCCTCAGGGTGACTGAGAGCAGTCGGAGGGTGTTAAGCAGAGGCTTTTACTTTTGGATAAGGACAGATTGGGGGGCCGACTGGAAATGGTCTGGAGGCAGATAGAATAGCCTGAATTCAGACTCCAGCTGGGGCCGGTGGGATGGAGAGGAGAGGAAGGGTGGATTCAGAGCTATCTAGAAAGTGACGAGGTAGAAGCAAAAAAGAAGGAAGAGTGCAGAAGACTCCCGGTTTTCTGGCTTGGGAAACTGGGTGGAGGGTGTTTGGTGCCATTCACTCAGACGAAGAGTAATAGCAGAGAAAGAAGCAGGGTGTGGCAGTGGGTGGGGGGGCAATTTAATACAGTAAAATGCACAGATCTTAAGTGTTTAGTTCAATGTGCTGGGACAGCTGTTATGTAAATATGCAAAACAAGAGATAGAATATTTCCATCTAGAAAGTTCCCTCATGCTCCTTCTCGGTCAGCCATTCCCTCTCCCCACACGTCCCTTTGTCTTCACTCACTCTAGTAATTTAGCTCCAGCTGTTCTAGAACTCCGCCTAAATGGAAGCGCGTGCATGTGTTTAGTGTCTGTCAGGCTCATCCGTACTGTTCCACGGAGCTGTAGTTTGACCTCTGCTTTGCTGATACCTTTGATGCTGTTCGTTGCCTTGAGCGAACCTGCAACAGTTTCTCCATTCTGGATGGAGGAGTGAATTGTTTCTAGTTCCGGGTAGGGGAAGGCTGCTCTAGGCATTCCTGTGCAGTTCTTCTTATGGACATGTTTTTTTGTTTGTTTTTTCCATTTCCCTCAGAGAAATACCTATGAGGAGAATTGTAGGGTCACAGTGTACATGTGTATTTGCCTTCATAACAGTTCTTCACGGTGGTTGTTCCATTTCATACTCCCACCAGCGCATGAGAGAGCCCTGGCTGTTCCGGCTCCTCCCCAGCATTTGGCATTGTCACTCCGCTCTATTTTTGCTGTCCTGGTCCATGCCGAGTGGGTTTAATTTGCACTTCCCTGACGACTAATGACGGTGGACACCTTTTCTGTATGTTCGCTGGCCTAGCTTTTGAAGTGTCTGACCAGATCTTTTGCCTGTTGTTTATTTCCTTATTATTCATAAGAGTTCTGTATATAGCCTGGGTAGGGATCCTTTGTTGAATATACATTTGCATACATTTTTGGATTTACTCTCACTTGGCTCAACCCGTTCTGAGGCCCTCAGCATGAGAGAGGCATGTGCAGATTCCCGTCAGGAAACTACAGGAGGAAAGGTGCTGCACCCCTCACAGCAACCCGTCTCTGTTGCCAAAAGGCGGGCGGCGCACTGCGGCGGCTCCTGGGCCAGGTGGGGACTGAGCTGAGCGCGGCCCCCGCGGGCGTGGGACAGACTCTGCGTGTTAAGAAGTATGTTCATTTGTGGTGCCAGGGAGTCCTTCCCAGCTATCAAACTAGTGTTAGAGTCTTTCCAGGATAATGTTCCTCTGCCTTATTTTTTAAAAAGATGGTAAATTCCAAACTTCAAACATCACAGCAGGGAGAGAGTGTTGTAACGAACCCTCATGTCTCCGTCACGGGTCTCAGCAGTTCACAGCCAGGCAGCATTGCGTCTGCATCTCTACCCTCGCCCCCTCCTCCCCAGTTTATTTTGGAGCAATTATTTCCATCATAAATGTTTCAGTACATATTTCTAAAAGATAGTGACTCTTTAAAGAAACACACACACACACACAGAGCCAAGTAGCGTTATTACATCTTAAAAGATAATAATTCCTTAATATTATTTTACTTTTTACAGCTTGTTTGAATGACCTTTGATTGCCTTTTGGTCACCACTTAATGATGACCGAAGACAAGCCAGCTCCCTTTCATCCTAACTGGCTGTTCTTGAATCTGCCTGTAGGCTCTTTGGGGTCATATGTGGTTCGGGCGCTCTCCCACGTTCTGTCCGTCCATCTCTCTGCGTCCGCCACACTTTTTTTTTTTAACCTTTTTGTTCAGTATAACACAAAGTATACAGAAAAGTGCACAAGACATACATCACGAGTTAATGCCTTATTGTAGAGTGGATTCCCACGTAACCACATCCAAATCAAGACACAGACCTTTGTCAGAGCCCAGGAGTCCCCGGGGCGCCCCCGCCGCTCCCCTTCCAGAGGAGCCATCACCCGGCTTTCACAGCCATCACTTCCTTGCCTCCCCCAGGAATTTCCACCTCAATACGCTTCCCTAAACACTCGCACCTCTTTGGAAGCTTTATGTAAATAGAATTATTTACTCATCTTAACATGGAGTCAAATTTGTCAGGCCTCTCATGTGAGGTTGATGCTGTGTCCTGAGAAAACATCTTTCACCACCCTGAGCGTTTCATCCCAAGTTTTGTCTTTCACATTCTGTTATCGTTTGTAAACGTCCTCGTTCTGCCTTTCATGCTTAGGATTCCTTTTCATTTTTCCCGGGGAAGACATTTCTCAGCCTTCGGAGGCCAGCTGATGGCTCTTTGTTTTAGCTCCTCACTCCTGGTACAGTGGGTAAAGCTTTCTGGTTATTTAGGCTGTGCACTCACCAACCAGAGGCCTGGGCTCCTGCTCCTGCCCCCTGACCGAGAGGGAGCAGAAGGGGAGGAATTTGGACCTTTTATTTGAGCCACCGGACCCTGGTGTGATCGGCCTCTGGGAGCTCTGGCTCGGCTGTGGGATTTGCGGTGGAGGGCCTCATTTCAGATGGCCTTATCCTGTTGCCAGACCAAACACCCTGTGTAGTTTCTGGTTGGAAGGACCTGTCTTTCACAGTCAGCCTTCTCTTTTGTCCGAAGGGATGCTCTGCTCCTAAAAAAAGTGTATGGGGTTTGACGGACAGCTCCCTAGCTCTGCCCGCTTGCGGGAGGAAGAGCAGCTTTTCCTCTTTCCCCTGTTTCCTCCCCTTGGTCGAGGTCTTCGGGTGTGCCAGCCAGCTCAGGGCCACTTGGAAGATTCTGTGGCATTTCGTTGGCCTCTCTGTTTGGAGTCTTGATTGTTTGGTTTTGATCAGAAAAATAAACACTTATTTTGAATTTTCTCCCTGACCTATCTGAGCTAAGTTCAAGCGATCTCTTTTAATTCTACCACATGTGAATTGCAGGAAATGTGTTCCTGTTGGGGAAATGGGTCATTTCCAAGATTTTTTTTCTCCCCAGGAAAAGTGTAATTTATTAGTTTGCTAAGCAGGACTCAAATGGGCAGCAAAGAAGCACTTATTGAGACATTTACTTCTTTTATGGGCCCCTAATCACAACCTTATCCTAAACCTCAGCCCTGGTAGTTAACCCAAAGTTATTAATTAAATTATTTAATTGTACATGTGTAGAAATAAATGAATATCTCACTCCCCCTCCCACCACCTCCAAAAAAAGCAATGTTTTGCTCAAGAATTATCCCCTGAATGGGAATAAAAAATACCACCACCCCATAATGATTTTTTTAAATGACTGTGATCTCACTTTTTTTTTTTTTTTTTTGCTCTTATTTATGGTTGAAACCTCATCTTTGAATTTGGTGCATCAGAAGATTTGCTTGGCATAAAAGTGGAATTTCCATTCCTAACCAAACAAAATAGAGCTCAGAAATTCTACTTGAAAGATGAATTGGTCTCAATGTCATTTTGTCCATCCCGTTCTTCTTGGACCAGATCAGCGCTTCACCACAGTGGGCAGTGTGGTTGAATTCCATACCTGTGAGAGAAGCTTCTAGAGACCTTTGGCTTGAAACACACTCATGCTTAGTTAGCCAAGTTCTTTCTTCTGAACCATCTTTTTTTGCTGCCCTCTGCTGGAAGCCAGAAAGAGACAGTTGCAGAAAGCTCCCCTCTTAGCTCTTCTCCATAAGGTCCCGAGAGGGAGAGAGGTGAAGTCCCATCCACTGTGGCTTTCATGTTACACACCGTGTACTCCTCAGTCCACCGTGGTGTCCTCACCTGGTTGCTGGAGAGACCTCAAATTCCACACATCCAGAACTAAGCTTGTTCTCCGACCTCTACCAGTTGTTTTTCCACTCTGTTCTCTCCTTCTCCTTCCCTTTCTTTCTTTTTCTTTTTTTTTAAGATTTTATTTATTTATTTTTAGAGAGGGGATAGGAGGGAGAAAGAGGAGGAAACATCAGTGTGTGGTTACCTCTAAAGCACCCCCTACTGGGGACCTGGCCCGCAACCCAGGCATGTGCCCTGACTGGCAATTGAACCAGCAACCATTGGGTTCACAGGCCAACACTCAATCCACTGAGCCACACCAGCTAGGGCTCCTTCCCTTTATAGCTACCCATTCTTTCACTCATTCCACACATATTTGGGTCTTTCACTGGTTCTCCCTGCTTTTTGAGACTCTGGTGAACTCTGATAGCACTGTCATACTGACTTAGTGACGCAAGCGACATGCCTTGGCATTTCCCAGCTCGCTTCCCCCATTCTCTGCATCTACTTATGTCAGTGCATTTGGTGCAGTCGTCCCTTTACTTGCCCACTGACCTCCAGCCTCACCCCTCCACACAGCTCCCAGCACTACCTTCCTGTACCACCAGTTCTTCACGTCAGTGTCCTACACGCGAACCTTCCTGTCAGTGAATTAAATCCCACACTCCTTGGCATGGACCGCAGCACCTCCTACCACTCAGCCTCACGTTGCTGTCTGACATCGTCTCCAGCCCTCGCCTTGGCACTGCACTCCTCCACAGGGATCCGCTCCCACCCTCTAACCCCCATCCGCTGTCACCCCTGTGAGCCTCGGCGCCTGCTGCTTCCTCCACCAGGTGTGGCCTTGCTTTCTCTGTCTGGTGGAGCTGTGCTCAGAAGTAAGCAGTACATATTGTCCCTTCGGATGTCACCTCCTCTAAGAAACCTCTCCGCTGTGCCGTTACCACTGGGCTCTCGGGTCTCTGTTATGGCATCTGTCACCTGTTTTAGAGTTAGCGTTGTACTTGTCAGTCTGCCCCTCCAGACTGGGCCTGCCAGGGTGCAGCGCAGGGTTTCTAGGTCTGTATTTCCAGGAGTTTGTCTGAATGATGAGAGTTAGAGTCGTCCGTGTCAGCCCCCACGGCTCCAGGCCCACCGCCTCCCCCCCTGTTGCCCAGGCCTCCTCAGCAGCCCCGAAGTTCCGTGTTCCATAGCACTGAAAACCTCGCCAGCCTGGCGCGAGCCGTGCCCCGCCTCTCGCTCTGCCCCGGGCGCCTTAACCCATGCAGCTCGCAACCTGCCTGGTAAAATCTAGTTCCTTCTTCAAAAAGCAGCTTAGATGTCTCTTCTTTCCTCTTCACTTGCTCCAACTTGCAACATGATTAAATAATAAAAGTGGCCGACATGACTGTGGCCCGAACTGCGAGCCCCGGATACAGTTCTCAGCACGTGGTGCTTGCCACAGAGTACGTGCACAACCAACAGTGACAAACGTTACTCTTATTTTAATAATAAATTACATATGTTAACTGCATGTTGATGTGTTTCTTTAAAATCATTCTTTTCTCCTGTCATTGTGTCTCTTATCCCAGCTGAGGCATTTATCCATCTAGAGCAGACGCTGGTCCTCTTAGGCGGGACTCTCTGCCATAAGGACTGATTGCCTTGGTGACAAAGGGGTTTTGCTTGAGAGCAGAGAACTCCTGTGGGAGAAGGGGGGGAGGGGTTATGTGTTAGGAGTGAGCAAGGGCGAATTAAAAGAAGCGGAGAAGTGTTCATCCTCTCTGACCCCAGGTTGTTACCCGCCCTTTTGTTGTCCTACGTAATAAATGCCCTCCCCTTGCTTTTCCTCAGGGAAATGGTTTAAATGCAGACTTTAAACGTTTTTCCTTAATCAACTGTGGGAGGATTTATTTTATCTTTGATGAAAGGAGGCAATTTCCTACAAATGCATTGGATATTATCATCATTAGTATGAACAAATCTTCTAGCACTTCACTTCCTCCAGACTGGCTAGCACAGGGGCTGAGGATGCCTCAGGTAAGCAGAAGCTAAAAGAAGCTTCCAGTAAGAGTCTGAAGTTCCCTGATGCTTTATCTCAAAGGTAGCAGACTCTCTCTATGAGCTGAGGTTACTGACGTGGGCTCTGTATTAGTCCGGGTCCTCCAGAGAAACAGAACCCATAGGAGGTGTGTGCCTGGGTCTGTATATGTTTATGAGTATATAGATATTTACAAATAAAGAAATATATAGCAAGGATTGGTTCAGGGAGTCATGGAGGCTGAGAAGTTCCAAGACCTGCAGTCAGCAGCCTGACGTCCAGGAGAGCCAGTGGTGCAGGTTCCAGCCCAGTCTGAGTCCAGAGGCCAGGACCCATGTCCTAGTTCAAAGACAGGAAGAGAGTGAGTTCTCCCGTACTCGGCCTTTTGTTCTAGTCAGGCTTTCAGTGGGTTTTGTGGGGCCTACCCACACTGGACAGGGCAGGTTACCCGCAATCTGCTTTACTCAGTCTGCCAATTCACATGTCAGTCTTACCCAGAAGCACCCTCACAGACACACACAGAACGACGTTGAACCGAGCGTCCCTGTGGCCCAGTCTAGTGACGCGTTAACCATCGCAGGTGCTTGCACATGCCTCCTCTCTCTCTCCGTCTTTCTGTCTTTCCGTCTCTCTGTCTCTCTATCTCTCTGTCTCTGTCCTTTTCTCTCTGTCTCTCCCCCTCTCCATCTCTGTCGCCGTCAGTCTGTCTTTTAATGATGTGGTTCGGAGTCCTGGCCTGTGAGTGTTTGGCAGCTTCGCTGAAAGACTGGGACTTGATACTGGAACTTTCCATCTCATCCCAGGTTCCTCCATTTACAGCTGGTGTCATTTCAGTTCTTCTTTGTTCTCCATTAGAACAGCAGCCCTCAGCTTTGTTCTTTTCTTTTCTTTTTTTTTTGCCTCAGCACACATGGTGTATGAAATTCCATGCATAACATACTTCTACGGGCATGTCCAAATTTTGGCACTTCCTCCCCCATCCCCCCACCCCCATGTTTCCCAAGAAATAAAGCAAGTAGCACTGCAGATGCCTTGTGACATGTTGCTCATAAAAGCACTTTCCAAGCTTGGGAGGAACTCTTAAGTGTTCACCAGTAATGCAGCACAGCTAGACCAGGGACGGCTAAAACATGTAATTCCCAGTTAGCTAGCGTGCTTCATTCAACTTTCTCCGCTCAAGGAGGCTTATCTAAAACAAGTGTACGTGCTATGATTTATATTTGAAAAATAAGCAATTGGCAAACTTCCCTTCAAGTGGTACTCGTAATAGATACTTGCTGTTTATCTCCTCACTGGAGCTGCGGGGTCCTAGGAGGTGCGTACTCCCTGGTGCGTGGTGTTGCAAATGCGGCCCCAGAACCAGAGCCGTGAGGACCACCTGCTTCAGGTCGAAGCACACACTCCAGAAGTGTGGGACTCCTCATTCAGCCTGGCCCTTCATATTCCATGGTGTTCCTGTAGGCCTCCTAACTCATAACCAGATTGCAGGAACGAGACTGTTAAAGCTTGCCCCTGAATCTGCCAGATCGCACAGTGTAGCTACGGTGCTTTCCCTCTTACCAATACGCGGTGGAACGAGTGCCTTGCTGGGGCAACTTTCCCTTCATTTCTCTAGTCTGTGTCCCCTGTTTCTGCGTCAGAGAATTGGAATTAGGAAGTCATTCAGGAGCTGAGGCATTCCAGCAGGGCCTTACAGTAGGCCCTCCAACCTTGACACTGTTGACATTTTCAGCCAGATAATTTTTTGGCCGGGGGTGCTGTCCTGTGCATTGTATTTAACGGTATTGCCGCTCTCCACTGCTGCTCTCCACCTACTACATGCCAGTAACACCTGCTCTCCCCAGTTGTGACAACCAAAAGTGTCTTCAGACATTGCCAGATGTCGCCTGGGAAACAAAAATCACCCCCTGGTGAGCACGGCTGGCTTAAAGCACGCACTCAGCATCCTCAGCGCTGGGCACTCGCCCTTCCTTCCTGACCAGCCGGCCTTCCCAGAGGCATGCTTGCTGCCTTTGACTGTGGGGCAATGGGCTGACAGGCCTTCCCTGAGATCAAAGAGAAGGCGAAGAGCTGCTTCCAGAGGTGCTTGGAGGGAGGCTTGGCAGGACTTGGCAGTAAACTGTCCATGGGATACAAAAGAGTGGAGGAGATAAGAGACAATGACAAGATTTTGCCTGTCGAACACTGTCTCCTTTCCTCTTCACGTATTTCTCCGGGTAACTTACAGAACCGAGTATCTGAAATGGCAAGTCATTTCTTAATGGGCAGCGCTAAAGAGTTAAGTGTTTCCACTGAAACCTACATACACCAGTTATTCTCATAGCATTTTTCTAAAGCACTGCGTTTGCATGCTGAAGAAATCACACTCAGATATAAAGTACATGGATGTGAACAGGGACAGGAACTTTGCTAACAACATGCCTCGGCTAGAAGGTCCCATTTGCAGCTCAGGGCCGTTTCAGGTACTTTCAAGACCTCCCTCCAGTTTGTACTCTAGGTAGGTTTGAAGCCCTTGTGGGATCAGAACAGAGATGTGTCAGGCAGCCCCCTGGAACCTAAAGTCGCCTGCCCCGAGCTTCCTGATCAGAGAGCACCAGCCGGCGCCTGGTGAAGCCAGAAGCTGGGACGTTCCTGGTCGGTGTTGGACGCTGCAGGAGCAGCCGCCAGTGGTGGTTCTGGCTGGCCTCCTCGAGGCGCTCCAGCCTTTGATGTAAGCCCGAGTGTGTAATGACTGTCTGCCCTTTAAAAAGAAACAGATTGGTGATGGGAAGGGAACAAATAATAAAATAGAAAAAGAGATGCGAGGAAAGGAAAGGTGCTGTTGGGTGGATGGGGTTCGCCCACGTCTCACGTTCCTCTATGAGAATGGCCAGGCTTGACGCAGGCCTGCGGCCGCGGTAGTGCACCCTGGGCCCCCCCGCTTCACTTCCAGAGTGATGGAAGCCGCCCTGCGAAGAGCTGACCGTGTGGGTTTCTGCGTGCTCTGCACTTTGCACTTGTGCTGTGATCTCTGAGATGAAAGGAAATCACCTTTTCCTATTTGTTCTGGATCGTTCCTTCTTCTGCTCATTTACTCCTTCTACAAACACATGCTGGACTGTGAACCTGGCACAGGGCCCATGTGACGTTGGGGCTACCACAGAGGAGGGATGTGGTTTCTTCTCCCATCCCATCATGAGCATCACAATTCTCCTCTGTCCCCACTGACACCAAGGTGTTCCAGTAACATGGCACAGGCTGCAGCTGGCCAGTGGGGAGGAGATGGAGGTCTCAAGAATACAGGCAGGGAGACCACTCCGGAGCTGTTGCAAGGGTCCAGTCCAGTTAGGAGATGATACACAGACCCCGCCCACAGGCCCCACCCACAACATAACTCATGTACCCCTCTGCGCCCGGCAGAATAGGTCTGGTTCCTGTAACTCTGAGGGTCTTTATTGACAATGCAGAATCTTCATTCAGGACCTTCCCTTACACTTTGGCATGGTCTGCATATCCTTTACAAATTAATGGATTATTAGTACATTTGTTACACTTTGCAAGGCAGACATCGAGGATTTAGGATGAGCCAGAAGGCCAAACTGCTCTTCTCCCTGGCTTTGAATAAAAGCCGTCAGTGTCTGGTAGCTATGTAGTTTTGCCAAACTTTTCCTTTAACAAAGGAAACCATACCCTGAACACAATGTAAGGGACTCAAAAGAATTCCCCAAAAAAGCCAGGGACTTGCTGACCACACTGACATCAGTTTCCTTTCCTATAACATGTTTCCACTCAAAGCTCAGTCTCCAGCCGGAGCCTGGCATGGTTGGAGGGTTTGCAGCAAAGACGTTTCTGAATGTTGGCCTCAGCTTGACCCACGTTCAAATCATTTGTTTCACTAAGAGTATATATATTTGAGATAGCAAACTAGATTAGCTCACATCTAGCAGTTTAATTGCTGATTCAGTTAAAAAGTCTTCACTCGATAGGTCTGGCTACCTCTGAGGCTGCCAGGATTTTTCCTAAAGAAGAAGCCCTCATATTTTTTTTGGTTTAATTATAAAAGCAGAACTACATGCACGTGGTGGAAAAATTGTAAGCTGTCCTAAAGGATATAACAGAGGTATAACTCAATAACCACACATCCTCCTTGGAATATGAGTATATATAGTATATCCTTTTCTATGCATTTATAATCATGCATCTATGTATGGGTAATATATGTCTTATTTGCAAAAACATTGACTTGTAAAAAAGTTAATTTTATATCTTGACTGGCTTTTCTTTTCAGAACA
The DNA here is from genome assembly GCA_004027475.1 of Anoura caudifer. Taxonomy (NCBI): domain Eukaryota; kingdom Metazoa; phylum Chordata; class Mammalia; order Chiroptera; family Phyllostomidae; genus Anoura; species Anoura caudifer. The sequence continues at coordinate 72,763 of PVKU01003544.1, read as the reverse complement.
CACAGGTCAGCATTGTATCCTATTGGATGGATAACAACATAATTTCCTTACCCAGTCCCCTATAAATACTCAGCCATCCCCGAGGCTTTTGCTCTCTCAAATAACGCTAGGACAAACACTCTTGCACGTACATTTTTGCATATGCATGCTGATAGTAGGATAAACTTCTAGAATTGGAATTGCCAGGCTAAAGGACAGATGCATTGTGAACTTTGATAGACTTCGCCAACATCCTTCATGTAGGGGACAGAGCTGGGGTTGCTCTATAGAAAATGTCACACTCCAGCTGCCAACAGCCAGCCTAAAATGCTGCAAGTTTCCTCTTCCCAGGCACCGTTGCTGCTCCTTAATCCAGAGGCAGTAAGCTAGGGGTCACTGACGGTAAGGCAGCACTGATGAGGAGTGGGAATGACAGCTGGCAAGACAGGTGACCTCTGGGGACCACGGTTGCTCATCTGTTCAGTCACTGTGGGCAAGATGGTCTGCTTAGTCCCCTTCATGCTTTTACACAAACCCAGGTACTGTTCCAGTTCCGAGATTCAGACGCCTGGCTCCTGGGAGGGGCTTAAGCAGAAGGCAAAATGCCAGAACCAGCCTTTCAATTTCTAGACCATTTAACCAAGTGGGAAGGCCTCGGGGCGTCTGGCCCTTCCCTGGGCAGGAGACGGCCTGCACAGCTCCCGGGTCACCTACTTTTTCAAATTTCATAGCAGTTTACATAACCTTGCATCATCCCCTTTGCTCCTTTAATGCCAAATACATTCCCTAATTAGAAGGGCCCCAGAGTGAGGGATGGGGTAATTATGGTTTCCATTACAATTAGCTTGGAAATGACCTCCAGGTGCAAGTCTGGTCTCAAAAAAAAAAAAAAAAAAAAATCTTCTCAGAGGTTGGACCAGACAACTGTCTGGAGAGGGAAGAAATGCAAGATGAGCTCTTCCAAAGCCTCACGCTCGCGTTGGCCTGACTGACGTCTGTCGGTGAAAGAGCCTATTCATACGGCGGAGCCCGAGTGGTTCCTCTGTCTGATTTCCTTCACTGCAGCCCCCAACCCACTACCTTTGAGGTTGATGTCTGAGCCCCCACCTTGCGAGTGGAGCGTGAACACGGATCTAACTTAGCACTCCCCTGCATTTTTGTACATTCAACAACCAACAACGTGAAGAATTGGGGTTTAGATTTCATGAGAAAGAAATGGATTAAGACTTCTCTCTACTACCAACCTTTTATTTTGAGAAATTTCAAACCTGCAGAATAGTTTTAAAAAATAGTACAATGAATGCCCATCTAGACCCCTCACCTAAATTTACCAGTTGTAATCATTCTGCTACATTAAGTTCCTTAAATGCTGCTGCTGGTATGGGGAGCTTATTTTTAAGAACCTGGCATAAACTCTACACATATGTATGAATGATAGGTATATTTTCTTCCCTGAAATATTTAAAAATAGATTGTATACATCATGATATTTCATTCCTAAACATTTCCTTACGTATCTCCTAAGAACAAGAATGTCCTCTTTATAATAATAATGTCATTATAAGACCCAAGAAATTTAACATTGATAATGAAGGGTGTAGGTCATTTTCCAGTCTGAATTTATCTCATTGTTACCTCCTGATTAGATTCAAGTCAAACATTTGGTCAAGAATATTGTAAAGGTGATGTGTACGTCCTAATGTCTTTTACCAGCAGGTGAGGAATGGTTTTGTTCCGCTGTTAGTGGCTAGTGTGTCTCGGCTGCTCTAACAAAATACCTTAGGCTGGGGCTTAAATAACAGACGTTTATTCCTCACAGTTCTGGAGGCTGGGAAGTCTTAGATCAGAGCACCAGCCGATTCGGTGTCTGGAGAGAGCCCGCTTCCTGATTCGTAGAAGGCTTTCTTCTTGCCCTGTCGCTGGGTGGCCATAAGAGGCAAGGGAGCTCTCTTCTGTCTGCTGTATAAGGACGCTAATCCCATTCATGAAGGTGCCACTGTCATGACCTAATCACCTCCCAAAGGGCCTATCTCCTAATATTATCACACAAGGGTTAGGATTCAACACATGAATTTGGCGAGGGGTGGGGCAAACATTCAAGTAGGTCTGGTTAAGGTGATGTCTGCCAGATCGCACTCTGATAAAATCATTTTCTTTCAAGTTTGTAATTAACAAGCAATATGTGGTGTGGAACTTTAGGATCATAGGAATATTTTGTTCCCAATAACTTGTCACCACTTGTCACCCAGTGGCTTTAGCATCCATTGATACACATTGGTGATCCTTACCTGAATCTGTGTTTATATCGGTCATTGCAGAATGTTGATCTTTAAATTCTGTCACTCCTTCTGTATTTATTTGTGTTCTTTTACAAAGACCCTTGTGTCCCCTGACTTTTAGTATCACTTCAGATTCATGGATTATTTTTTAGAAATTGGCCCTGGTGGAGTAGGCTCAGTTGGTTGGAGTGTCGTCCCAATATGCCAAGGTTGCAAGTTAAATCCCCGGTCAGGGCACATACAATAATCAACCAATGAGTGCATAAATAAGTGAAATAACAAATTAATCTCTCTCTCTCCTTCCCTCTCCCCTCTTCTCCCTCTCCCTCCCTCCTTCTCTAAAAAGCAATCAATAAAAATTTAAAGAAAATAGGGAAGACTCCTTCATCAAAAAGACTTAATTGTGCCCTGGGTTGGTGTGGCTCAGTGGATTGAGTGCTGGACTGTGAACTGAAAGGTCACGGGTTCAATTTCCAGTCAAGGCACATGCCTGGGTTGCGTGCCAGGTCCCCATTTGGGGGCTTGTGAGAGGCAACTGATCGATGTTTCTCTCGCACAACAATGGATATTTGTCTCCCTCTCTGTCTCCCTCCCATTCCCTCTCTCAAAATAAGTAAACAAAATTTTTTAAAAAATTAAAAAATAAAAAAGTTAAAAAACTTGATTGCTATAGTCCACTAAATAAATTATTCTTTTTAGTGCTCCAGTTATTCAAAACTTGGTAAATCGGAACCTTTCAAGATGGCTCTCAGGTCCTTATAATGTGTCTCCAACGCTCTTGGAGTATTTCTTTGCTTTTCTGACACGCGATAAGATGTTTATACTCAGCTTATCTTTTCTCTGCCCTGGACTTGAAATCAGCTGTTTCTCTAAGAAACCCTTCTTCCTTTTAGAGGAGAAATAGTAATTAGAAAGCAAGATCTAGGCATAAAATGTGCTCACTGCTAGGGGTGTCACTGCTTCCAGACACTCAGTGGAAAGAACTAAGAAACTTAAGTGTTTTTTAAAACCTTGACCTCATGGTGGTGGTATGTTCAGTTCCCGTCGCAGGGCACTTGCTTACTTTCCGCATTGCACGCCTGTGCCCCTGTGGTCCTGCAGTGAGACCCGCGTTTACAGATCCTAACACTGATGTCATGGCCAACAGCAAACCCACTGAGTAAAGCTCCAGGATTTCTTTTTAGTTCTCTTTGTCCTTTGACTGCATCCAGGTAAGGGTGAGCATCCAGAGAACTGTATCCGAGTCACTTGAATGACTTCACTTTTTTTGTGCAGAAAATATAATAATTATCGTGTGTGTGTGTGTGTGTGTGTGTGTGTATTTTACCCCACCACTCTCCCCACCACAGCCATAGATAGATAGATATAGAGACAGGTATTTAGGTTCATATGTTTCTGTTCACATTCAACTTCAAGATTTGCTTTTTCCCCTCATGTTTTTATATGGTTTTATTCTTTTAATATGTAAAATATTTACAATAGTCCAAAAGTCAAAGCTGTATAAAACAATATACCAAGAGAAGCCTCATTTCTGCTATTATACAAGAAGGAGAACCATTTCCAGTACTTTCCAATTTGTCCTTTCTGTCGTCCTTATTGTGAAAGTAACCAGCGCCCGCCCGTGTCGGGCTCTTCTCTGCGCGCCTGCAGGAATGGCTTGAGGTGCTGCTTCTCGGCATCAGCCGTGTCCGGGGGACGCACACCAGAAGCAGAGCGAAGTGCGGCACCCCTTCGTCTCATGCTCTATTCATTTGCTTAGTTTTGTCTGTTGCAAAATGCAAAACACTCTGTGGGAAGATAATTAACCAGCGACTGGGAGGAGCAGAGGTGCAGGCCCCTCAAATAGAATGAAGATGTCTGAGTTTGGTTTTGACGGTTCCCTTAATCGCTTTTGGCAGAAGTGGAGCTAACTCCGGTGTCCCGGAGCAGATCTGAGACCCGCGAAACAGATCTTGACTGAGCAGATAAGTTGCCTCTCTGGCGGGCCTTTGAGAGCAGCTGTTGTTTTGTACTTGAGTGACTTGGGTTTCCCTTTCCTTTTCATCCCATATTATCTAGTTTTAATCCTCTCCAGCGTAAGAGTTGCAGGGAGCACATTTTTTCTTTGGAATAAACATCTTGGGGAAGTTAACTTTTCTCATTTGTTGTTGTTCTTTACTTGACATTAAGGAGCAATGAAAACTAGGAGAAAACCTAAACCAAAAATTTCCCTAAACTCCAGATGACCTCAGTAGGAATGTCTTCCAGTGTTTCAGGTCTGAACTCCTTTGATGAGTTTAGGAAGTAACTTTTTAATCCCACTTCAAAATGACAACCGAACTATTGGTGTACATGGATAAACCCTTCTAATAGATTCCATTAAACACAGTTTTGGAGTCAGAATGAAAAGAGTTAATCTTAAAACTATCAATGGACAGGAAACTGGACCTGAAGGTATTTCCTCCGTGACTGGGTCCTTCTCTTGAGCGGTGAGAGTTCTCGGCCTTTGAACCAGATCCCGCCAATATGAAGTCACCTTGTCAGTTTTTGCTTGGAGGATGAGGTCCATTTTGATCACGTCAGGGTGCTCAGAGTAGAGAGAGTAAATAAACTCTGGAAATTGATCACTGCTAGATACGGGCTAGAAAGGAAGTGTGAGGTTTTCGCTGATGTTTTCCATTTGTCGTGTCAGAATGCCTATTGCATTACCACTTACTTCAAGTATACTCACTTCTAAAATTTAGATTTATATCATTAAAAAAGGGTACATGACAAGGTGTTTGAGAAATGTTAATCATTCATTGGCATTAAACTAAGACTTTTCCCCTAAAATAATTGGAAGGACCAAAAGAAAATTGAAAAGGGGGTAACATTTGATCACCGTTTGATTCAACGTTATTTAGTGGGGAATCCTTGTCACACCTAAAAAAGCTATCTCCCTCAGGTAAAAATAAGGGATCCCCTTAGAGAAGCATTGTCCAGTGCCATATTTTGACCGCACTGGTGATATTTGGGAAGGTGGTAACCATTGTTACAAAAAGCTTTTATGTTCAACTTTTTAGAAGGTCTTTCACTACTAGGGTCACCATGCTTTGACACATGTTTCAAAAAGTCTTATTTTAGATCAAGACACTAAGTTTTCCTCTGGAAACAGAACATACGCATCATAGTCTAATCCAAGTTCAAAAAAGGCTGTAGGTTGGCCTGTAAGGAAGCATAAAATATGACAGGATTAAAGGTGAGTCAAAGTAAGATAAACCAGGAAATAAATTGTATAAGAAAATAAGGAAAGGGAGGGTAAAATAAAATTATCATGAGACTTCCCTGGCTGGGCACTCGGTTGGTTAGAGCGAGTCCCGTACCCCGAAAGGTTGTGGGCTTGATTCCTGGTCAGGGCACAGACCTAGATGGGGCTTCAGTCCCCGGCGGTGGCGCATACGGGTGGCAACTGATGCTTCTCTCTCTCTACCCCCTCCTCTCTCTAAAATCAGGACGCATATTTTCGGGTGAGAATAAAAAAAAACTATCATGAGACTAAAAGTGCATCTCATGGTGACCTGTATACCTGCTACATGGGAACGTGGAATTTGGCATGAGCTTCCTAACAGCCAGTGAGAAAGGTATACGGTCTATTCCACAGCTCCTGGTATCTGTAAAGGAAAACCAACTACTTAGGAAAAACGTGGGCATTTCTTTTGGGAACCCTCATAGAGGGGAATTTATATTGTCTGTTGAGTGATGCCTTCAACAGTATCTTATTGTAACTGTATAATTTTTAAGATAATCACTGATAGACTCTGATGGCGTTCCACCAAGGAGAAATTAGGTAAAACTGATTGTAGGAGTGGACAGTATGAAGTTCGGCTCCCTGCTACTCTGCCTTAAAGTAGACACATGTTTTAGATTATCTAGATGTGTATTCTTCAAGCATTCCTCCCCGAATGTGGTTCCTCTCACTCAGGAGAATGGCAGTGGGTTTGATGTTTGCTTCCTGGATTTGCCTGGACCATAGGGGAACTGGGGGGAGTTTGGTGCCCAGCAGGAACAGGCTGGAGGGCCAGAACTCCTCTTAGAAACTCGTTTGAATCTGCTCCAGTGCACAGATAGACGGGGAGAGGGGGGCGACTTGAATTCCCAAATTCCACTCTGTACGGCGTGGTTTGAGACTGAATGAAGTTTAATATGCGTAAAACCAGCCAGGCACCTTGGCCAAGAAAGGAAACCCTCAACAAACCCCTCACAGGCCACCTCGCTTTGATCCTGGTTCCTGGTGAACTCTGCCATGGTAACCGAAGGAAGCTACTTGCCACATGGGATTGTTACTTAACTGACAAAGCAGCTAAAAGCCAGGAAGTGGAGGTGTCTACCAAAAATAACAACTTTAACTTTAGAATCATTGGTGTTTAGCCCTTCTGACAGCAGTTAATTAGCAAAGTCACTTGTCTGTTTGAAGTGATAAGCTTGCATCATAAATGGTAAGAGAAGGCAGGCCTGTGCCCAGCTCAGCTGAAAGTGGGGTCAGTCATCGGATCGCTGGAAACAAGTTACAAAGAAGAGAGGCCGGAATGGAAACCTGTTCTAATCTGATTGAAACTGCTGCCCCAGGAAAACGTTTCTCATTGTGACTCTCAAACTGTTCCAGCCCAGGATCTCAGTGAGCCTCTGTAGTCCAGGGTCGAGTTCATGCCCTTGGCCCCTGACCTTGTCCTATCTGAGGACCCAAAGGTCCCAAGAAACCCCAACTAACCGGTATGCTCTGCTGCCTCTTTAGCCAGGGCTGGGTCAGTCTCGCTTTACTGTGGATCAAATGGCTGGGCCTTCTAGACTCATTAGCTGGAGTCTACCGTGGTCTAGGTGAACTTGGCCATCCAGATTTGGGGCAGACTCAGCCATAGAAAGTGGACTTTCTCGTGAAAGCAGATAGTTAGCAAAACCAACAGAGACATATTTTAAGACCTAGTAGGTTCCTGGGCCTAGAGCACGCCCTACTGTGTGGTGCCGGAAGACTCTCCTCCTGCTGGAACACGCCCACCCGTCCAGAATCCCAGAGCAAGGGCCTCAACGAGAAAGCTTTCCTGGGGGGTGTCATGTTTGTTCTGCGCTTGCAAAGGTCTTACTTCAGAATACCAGCTCCTCTTATGTAGGGTTTTAGGCCTTGCTTTTCTTTGGCCATCGTGGAAAAGAATTTTGGCAGACGGAGGCTAGATTGGCCCGCCTTATCTCCATCTCCCTGAGAGCACTGCTGTTGAGTTGCCTGTCGCACGTGACAGGAACCACTTTCTGCTGGTTTTGATTGAGTTCTCTGGCACACTGGATAGGGTTTGTTATAGCACACATGTTCCCCCTGCCAAGGTACACAGTCTTTCAACCTAAAGGCTTGTTTTACGATCCACCCCCCGCCCCAACCCTGCTAAACTTAATTTATTCTACACATCCCATGGCAGAGCTCAACATTTGTGGGCACTTGGCCGCCAGGACCGGTGGTGGATCAGATGGGCCACGTCTGTGATCTGTACTTGTTGGAGAACAGGAAGGCGGCTTCCTTCTGGGGCCCACTTTCAGAGAGAAAGTTGTACTGATTACGACAAAAATTTCAACATACCCATTCATGAATAGAACTTAGAGGTTTATCCGAACGTAGCAGTCGAGTTCCTGGGAGCCCTGGGGAAGGCATTTTGAATTGGGTAGAAAGCGGTCCTGTCCCTCTGCCTGTCACCCCAGGCATAGCTCTCCTGCTCCTTCTGTGACACACGGATCCAGGGAACTCAGGGCCGGGGAGAGCAGCTGCATTTGTGCAGGCCTCAGTCGCTGATGGTACACTCTGGTAGTATGTGACAATTTTATAGCTTTGAAAACTCCATTCAGATGAGCAGATGGGATCATTTAAAACCCCTTTAACCGAAAAATATCTCAGCACCACGATTCCTTCTTCCCAGGACCTGCTGTGACTAGGGCGTGCAAGTACCTGAAAAACCTTAGTGAGAAGAGTGAGGTATGGCAGGAAATGAGCATTAGAAATCTCTATTCTAGATTCACTCATGTAATCAACAAGTACTACTATTGGACGCTGACTCTGTGCCAGGAACCAATGCCTAGAAGCTGGGGCTACACTGGTGAGCAAAGTATCAGCCCTGTGCTCATGGGCTCTACGGACCAGGGGTGGGGAGACATGTTATTCTGCATGTCACACAGATTTATAATGAAAGTCATGATCAGGGCTCGGAAAGGGGAGAACCAGGACTGGGACCTATAATGGGGCCTGCTGTAGACTTGCGGGTGGGCAGACATGGCTTCCCTGGAAGCAATGCTGATCTGAGGTCTGCAGAGCGAGTAAGAAACAACTGGGGAGTGGGGAGCAGTGTGGGCGGCGGGGACCCCCCCCCCCCCCCCCCCCGCCGTGCTAAAGCATGTGTCTGGCTCAGATGTCAAAGGACATTAAGAATTACCTGAAGCTCTCTTAACATTTAGCCCCAGAAAGCAGACTCAGAGGGTCAGAGTTGGGGCTTAGAAATCTGCCGTCCCCCAGGGGCTTCTGATGCACACCCTCCTGGGAAAACACTGCATGAAACCTTGCTGGCAAAGCTCTTTCCTTCCAGTTGGCAGTGTTTGCTGGGGAGAACTTCAGGCCTCCTTCATAAGGGTGGATGCAGTCAGGTTTGGTGTAAGTGTTACCCCAAGTTCTTAGGGGGTCTTTGCCAGCGTCCTGGTCATGGTGAGTTTTACGTCTCCTTGACGGAAATAACCCTGGTTCTGGCCCAGCCAGGTTCTCACAGACGGGGAGATTCATCGCTATGCCCCCAGGCGGCAGCTGTGAGACCAAGCCAGCAGGGTTTCCTCCTTGGCGAACAGCTTTCTGGAGGCTCTGGGGTCATGGCCAGCATTCAGGGGTCAGCTGGGTCCCACCAGATTCTCAGCCCTTTTTTCTCTCCACTGCCCCCATTGGCACAGGACCTAAAGAAGTCGAGGTGGCAGGGCAGTTACTGGGATCGGAACCGCCGACTAAACTACATTATGCATTTTCCACTCTCCCTTTCAAGTCTCTGCTTATATCAGGAGAACAATTGGACGCGCACTCCTTTAAACTTCTAGGACGCTTGCTAATCTTGCAATACAGAACGCAGACCTCAGAGCCTTCTGCAGGCAGCAGGGACCAGCTCAAATGCAATAATTGTTTGGGTTTTGTTCTTTTTATTTTGACACTCACCCTCTATTTATGGTAAGCGACACTGCTTTTCCATTTACAATAGCAATATACAATTTCCCTTCCAAATAAATTGCTTTTACAAAAAAAAGTTCATTTTAAAAAATAAGTAAACAAGAGAGTTAGGAGCACAAATTGTAAATGATACATGTGCACAAATGAAGTTTGGGAAATATGGGCACTAGAAGGAGACATCTGGATTTTCCATCTTGTTTAATCCTCACAGCAATGCTGTGAGGCAAGACGATCATTTTCCAAGTTCACAGCAGAAGTAAATTTCTCAGAGAAGGGAAGTGACTTGGCAGAGACTGGCCACTCTGCTCTGCCTGGCCCGCTGTGGCTGGAAGAAGCAGGGAACCACATACTCCTGGGACCCTTCCCCACCCCCTTCCCCACTAGCTCTGCCTCCTGCTTTCTGGGCATTTCTCTTCCAGTGCGCAGCCTACAGCATCTCTTAGAGGAGCAGGCAGGGTCTACCTTCCCTTAGTCCTGCCCTTCTTCTTCATTTCAGCCTGGAGAACTTTGGGTCGTGAAGCAAAGAACAGAGTTGGAGGACACTGGAGTCCAGTTTCCCGCAGATTATTTGGACAGGGATTATTCTGTGGGCAGTCTGTAGCCCAGTTCAAAACGCACTGACATTTAACAGTTTGGCTCTGGAAAATGTTGACAAGTTTATTGTGCTCTTGCAAATGGTCAACGTATCCCAGAAAGTCTATGCTCTGTATGGAGAGGCAATTTGTGTGTGGTTTCTTTTCAGAAGGGCTCAGCATTTTAAGTTTCCTCAGCGAGTGATTAGTGGCATAGTCAAGGTCTGATTCACCGGAGCATTTCTGTCCTGGGAGAGAAAGTCTGTCCAGTTGCAACCTCAGAAACTTTGTTTTGGTTCTGTGGCACCGGAGGCTTCTGGAACAGCCCATGAGAAGGTGCTGACGCACCTGGCCTGCGAGTGCCCGCCAAGGACAGCCTCTCGCTGAGCTGTCCAGGGAAGCTAAAGTTGGTGGAAACATACAGTGCCTGCTTCTGAGTGACATGCCTGCTGTGTCACCCTGGCAATGCACTGGGAAGCATGTGGGTTTTTTAAAAAGTGGCCGTTCATCTTGTCTGTAGAAGAAATCTCAGCCTTTCCTCCTTCCTGGCTCAGTCCTGGCTGCGTGTCCTGGAGCCAGAGAGAATACAGAACCTTCTCTGCTTGGGAAGTCAAAGAAATGGGGTGCTTTTCTCTGCAAGTTTGTGACAGCTTGTTCACAGCCACTTCCCTTTGACCCACAAGTCTGAGAAGCAGGCTGATCTTCCTTATGTCTGCACGTGGCGTTTCAGGCCCACATCGAAGGGGTGCTACATTTTAAGTGTGGGTGGCCGGCAGACAGCACAGAGGCCCCCACTACCTTAGGTGAGTCATCTTGCTTCCATCCCTGCATCCGTGGCACACAGAGGAGTTTTCTCCTCAGGGCCCCAGGATCCCATGGGGACAACAGGAGAAGGTATATGAGCAAGGAATGTGAAAGCATTAAGAACACAAGGTAATTGGCTTTTCTTTCGCCGGTGTTTTAAGCAGTGAAGGTTTCATGCCGCATGCCGGCCCTCCATGCACACATGCCCACGCATCTTCCTTACCCAGGTTCACAAGGAGCAGAAATTCACTCAAGCTGGTATAAGCAGATTGGGTCCAGCTCCCAGAACACAGTTGTTAACCTCACAAGCATCCAGATCCAGAAGTCAAGTTCAGTGGGGATGCAGCAGAGCCGGAAAGGGATTTCAGAGACAGGTCCCTCTTGCCCTCCTTGGGGGCTGCACAGTTTCTCTGATTTGCTTCTCAGTTCTCTGACTCTGTGGTGTCTGTCTTCCTCACTGTCCCTTCTCTGTCAGCCCTGTTCCTCTCTGCTTGTCCCTGGTCCTGCAAGGCTGCTCCTGGCTCCCCCTGACATGGGCTGCTGTCCCTACCTGCACCAGGGCCCGAGCAGACTCCGCACTGTGTCACATTCCCATCCCGTGCAGACAATGACCAGTGTCTGTCTGACAGGACAAAGAGACAGGACCGCTTGTGACCAGAGGCCAAGGACTAGTAGAGGGGACTTCAGCTGCCCAAGGGTCAGGAGGTCAGCGTGGCACCTGCCCTCACCTGTCTGGAGCATACTGGTGGGGAAGCTCTGATCTTACTGAATCTTTGTATCCAATTTCCAAATTCCCAGGAGAGTGTCCGATTGGTGTCAGATCAAGTATCCACACATAGGACAGTCCCCTGTGGCCCGAGGCTGGCACCTATGGAACAAGCATACCTTAAGGCTCCCCAATGCGGGGGTGGGGGGAGGTGAGTGGGACGAGGAATGGCACCCCAGATGGAGCGTCCAGCTAGCAAGCAGGTTCAGGGACTGATCAGCCTCCTTTCCTCCCTCAAAGGCAAATAACCTTTGTCCTTAATATCAGATGCTTGGTAGGACTTAGGTAGACAGTAGTTGTCTATTGATGAATAAACAGCTCGGCGTGTGCATGGTGTACAGCTGACGCTCTACCCGGCTGCATCTTTAAATGTGACACTTGACCTGTCTGGAAAAGCCCCACCCCCTAGGTCATGTCCTTGAGCGCCGCTTCACCCCACTTCTCTAGCACATCTAGGACTGGGAGCGCCACGCTGATTCCCCTTCCTCGTCGCCACCTGAAGTCAGCAGTGAGGCGGGCCGCCTGTGTTTTTTCTCTGGAGGAGGCATTTGGAACCAATTGTGCAGTGGCCCCTTCGAGTCAGCTGTTTAGAAGTGAAACAGCGCACACTGGTACTGCATTGTAGAAATGGCTTTCCGGCCAATGTCTTGAACTTTTGTGTTTCTGTGGAAACGCCCATCTAAATTTCCTGCTGGATTTTTTTTTTTTTTTAATGGCTGGGCATTAACCTGGGAAATACTACAGTATTTTTTAAAATTCTGTTGCTGTTAAGCAAGCAGTGCCAGTACCTTTTGGAAAAAAGAAATCAGCATTCAATAACGGGAAATAAATTGTTGGTGGCTGATGTCCTGTTGAGAGGGACAAGAGACCAATGAGAACCTCTGCTTAATTAACAGTTTCATCCTGGATCCTTCACTCAGCCTGTTTTACAACAGCTTCGTTTGGCAGAAAGAGATGTGAATTGATGTTTCTTTGTAAGACTAGGGGCATGGAGGACTTTGTTTTGTATTTATTCCCATATTTAGTTCTATATTGGGTATGTAGCTCTTTGTTACTTATTCTACATGAATCACTTGGATGCATAAATTCAAGGACATATGTTTGCGGCTCTCACACATCTGTCTTGAATTTCATCTTTTCCACCCTGTCTTCTGCTTTCCAAACAATTGACCTCCCTCTTTCTCTCTGTGCGGTGGAACCCTTTCATTTCAAGAGCTGGCGGAGGGGAACAATGCCAGCCACGACCCATTTCTGCTCCAAGGTGTCTTGGGGCATGGCAGTCGCTGCATCCTAGTGCAGGGTACAAAGGGGACACAGCTGGCCCACAGAAGAGCGGCTGGCGCCAGTTTCAGGGCTGTGGAGGAGCCTGGCTTGCTGGGTTCCCCATGAGGCACCCCTCCCAGCATAGGCCAGTCCAGCCCAGTTTTCAGAGGACCTTCATGTGCCAGGCTTCCTGCAGGATGGTGCCTTATGCCCATCCTCTTTGATCTTTTTTTCCAGACTGGGAATTTTTCACATCATTGTAAATGTTTCCTTTCCTCCCCTGGTCGTTTGGCTGGGGCTCAGTGGGACTTCCTGAGGCAGGAAAGCCGTAACAAGGGGTCTAACTGGGCACTCGGAAAGTTCTGCCAAGAAAACTGTTTTCTGTGCAGCCAGGGCAAGGAAAAAATTCAAAACCACCCTGATGAAATAACAATCAAGTGGGAAATTGAAAAGAGTGCTCTGCTGAGTGCTAATGGCTCTATGGTGGAACAGGTAGGGATGGTGCTGAAATGATAAACTTCTCTGTAATTCTCACAAACCACACTTCCTGCTCCTATTTTCATTTGGAGAGGGGACATGGAAAAGCTCACCCTGCTGACTTGTAATTTATAGCATTTGGGTTAGTAGGTGTTATGCAATCTCATTCCTGATCTACTGGAAGCTGCAGAGTGTGGAGCCTATTTGCCTGATTTCCTTTTTGGATAGCAACTTATTTGGTAGCTATTTAGGAACGATGATGGATGTGTGAAAATGAACTACCGGCTTGCTTGCTTTTCAGGCTGCATCTGTGGTGTCCATTGTGAGGAGCTAGTAAGCGATTCTTTCTCAGCCTGAACCTTATCATCCTCACTTACCAAGTTCCTACCGTACAAAAGGCACTGAAGATGCAAAAGCAGCACAAGATTTAGTCTCCTGGTGGCAGAGAGGTGGGGGGGTGGCAACTCACATGATGAAGGAGATGCAAGACAGCCTTTTGGCTCTGAGCTCTGGGAGGATGACAGTAGGATTCTATATGGGCGGGGCTGTCTCTTGCTATGGACCTGGTGGGTCAGTTCACATCTTAAAACTTTCTTGTTTTCATAGCTTATGAAATCCACCTCTTTCTGTCATTGGAGCTTTTTACTCTGGTACCTGGTCCTAGGGGTTCTATCATGCGCGGTAAATCAGGGCTGGACAGGTGTTGTTCAAGTGCTGAGTCTGAGAGTTAGTTGAAAGCCAAGCCTGGAGCTCCAAGGTCACAGCTTGTCAGCCCACCCAGAACTGAGGGAGGGGCATGCAGAGGGAGGAGCCCTGTTGTCCTTCCTCAGAACACCAGCTCGTGGGAGGGGGGCATGTCTGTTTTCAGATGCAGAAGGCATCTTAGTATGGATTTTTTTTTTTTTTTTTAATTTAAAAGAACAAACCAAACCCTGCTGGCATATTGTTTTTGTGAAGTTCCTTCATCAGCTACGGCCAGTTCCCAAATTTGACCGACTTATATTTTGTGTTGGGCCTCATGGGATGGATTAGTTGGGGTGAATGGACAGCATCCACCACCTTCCAACAAAGGGAGGGGGAGGAGGGGGAGACAGCACTGCCTCCAGAAGCAGCTTCCTCCAGCAGCAGCCCCAGGTCTGCACCGAGTGGCACTTTCCTTCCACATGGTCCTTGTTCCCAGGGTTTCTTTCTTTATTGTTTTGTTTCAGCCTTATGGGCCCTAAAAAAATAAGGGCAGATGGTCAGAATTTACTTCTTCTCTGTGGTATGAACGTAACATTCTGGGTAGAACTGGTATGGTGACACGCCTTTTCGCAGGAAGTAACCCATCAAGGGTCCCCGTGTTCAAGTCAAGATGCACCGCTCAGAGCGCGTGTGGGCGAGCTGGAGTTCTTCCCTGACGGTATCAGCAGAGAGGCGCACAGCAACAACAGCCACAGAAACCCTGTCCCCCGCCAGAGGCTACTGCCTCTGGAGCTGGGACGTGGTCTCTCGGATTCCAGACCAATTCTAGCTTCTTGTCCTCTCCTGTACAAAAACTCCAGCCACTTCTTCAGTTCTTTTTTTCTTTGTAGCATTTAGCCCTAGTCTGTTATTACTAGCCGCCCCCTTGCTGTTCCAAACCACTCTGCCCAGTAGAGGTTTTTATACCAGATGGGGCTTTCGGAAATCCCTCCGTCAGCTTGTGAGTGTTAGCCCGGGGAAGCGGAGCAGCCTTCCACTCCATCTGCGGCGTCGGCCAGAAAGAACTTGGCAGCCATATGTTGCTTTGTACTCCCAGCAAACTGCTCATCTCCTGGCTTGTTGAGTCACCAGGCAGGAAGTTGTATGGCATAGCCAGCGAACCTCTTCCGTGGGTGTTACAGGTGATACCAGGTCCCAAGTGTTTGGGAATCGGACTCTCCCAGCCCGCAGTGAACTACAGTGAAGCGGACTCTCCCAACCCGCAGTGAACTACATGAAGAACTGTTTTTCATTTCAGCACTTTTGAAAGGGTGAGAAGAAAACACTTACATTTTTGTCTTTATATCTGTGGCCATCATTGTTATCTCGTTCATTTGCCGTTGATTAAAGGCTGGTCTGAAGGTGCTGAGAAGGCGGCGGTGTGGAGGAAGGGGAGCCCCAAATGTGCTCAGTTCCCTGTCGGCTTCCTCAACAACTGGTCGAATGTGGGCTGCAACCTCCCTCCCAAGTGCACCCTTCATACTCACCGGTAACCCACTGTGGCCTTCGTCATCGGAATCTCAAGACTATACAGCCACTGCCAGTGCCAGCGGCCAGGCCTCTGAGCCGTGTGGAACACCACCTTTTTATTTCCTAACTTCTCATGTCCATCTGCATAGTCACTTCAGCTCCTTATGTCTCTGGTGCTTGTGGTCAGAATTAGTGGCCATTACTTACTTTGAGTTCTGTGCCTCCCCCGTGCTGAAGCAGCCACCGACCAGATGCTAGTCTGGGAAGCATCTCTGTTTCCATCACGTAGAGGAGATACTGCCGCATTCAGAGCCACTGCGGGGGCAGCAGAGACTCGTGGGCTCACCTCCTGGCAGAAGGCCCCTTGTAAAATACTCTATCGTTTGTGTGGGTTGGTCTGGGTCCCAGCCCTGGCCGGGACTGGTGGCGCTGGGGTGTCCTGATCACCAGAGTCAAAAGCTGCTCGAGAACTGCTCTCGCAGTTTGAGGACCACGTTCACGTTCAGGGCTTGTTGCCCAGGATGGGCTTTCATACAAGGTCTGGGAAGACACAAGGGGAAGTGTTCTCAGGTGACCTTGCTGTCTGCCAGGGGTGGCTCTGAGCACTTCCTGTGTGTGATCTGTCCTCACGGTAACACTAGGGGGTAGGGAACACGGACCGTTTCGCAACTGAAGAGAGCAAGGCTTGGGAAGACCCAGTCATTTGCCCAAGATGGCAGAGACAGGACCCAAAGCCAGGCCATCTGCCCCGAGAGCCTGTGCTCTTACCCTCTACACTCTGCTTCCTATCTTGCTGCAATGAGGATTTGGGGCTCAGAGCACAGCGGTCCCCTTTGAGGAAGGACTAATGGGCAGTGATTGCTTTGTGTCCAGAAACTAACAGGAGTGTGTGGTATTCAGGCCTTTATCCTGGCCATCACAGTGGATTTGATGGCACTCAGGAGTGAAGAGTTGAGGGGGGAAGCCTAGCTTGCTGTGAACTGATGAGGCGTGTGGTGGAAGGCTGGCTACTGCTGAGGATAGACATCTCCCCAGTAAAGAGATAAAGGAGGAAGTAGCCGATCAGATCCTCCACCTCTTATACTAGCAGCAAATTCTCTGTTGTCAAAGAGAATCTTGCAAAATGAAGCAAGTCTCTTAAGAACATAAGGAGTCCCCACACCACCAGCCTGGGAATAACCGGCATTTACTACTGTGTGAGGTTATCTCCTGGCCTTGGTCCTCTGTCTGCAGGTTCCTAAACCGATACAACCCCTGCCCCTCCTCCACCCCTCCCATAGGATGGGAACCTGCAGTTGACATGGCTCTAAGTGGATTTAGAGAGTTCATCGTATTTTCCCACTTACGGTCAAGGAGAAACGGCAGGATTCTTTTTAGACATCATCACCATTATTTGTAACATGTATTAAAAACTTATTATATACCAGGCAGTGCGCCAAGTGTTATACACATATTCGTCCAATTAATTCTAACAGCGACAATATGAAACGGGTGTTCTTTTTTTTTTCCATTTTATTTATTTATTTTTAGAAAGAGGGGGAGGGAGGGAGGGAGAGAAACATCAATGCATGCTTGCCTCTCGCACACCCCGCACTGGGGACCTGGCCTGAAACTCAGGTATGTGCCCTGACTGGGAATCGCACTGGCGACCCTTTGGTTGTCAGGCCAGAGCTCAATCCACTGAGCCACACCAGCCAGGGCAGAAGCAGGTATTCTTATTATCTTAGTTTTATTCATTAGGAAACTGAGGCTCTGAGAGGTGAAGTAATTTGGCCAAGGTCATCCAGCAGGTATATAGTAGAGTTGGGATTTGAACCCTGGCAGTCTGGCTCCAGAACCACATTCTTGACTGTTTCCCCATACCGTACTGCTATCTGATGAACAGAAGTATTGACTGAGGACTTGACTAACCGACCTCAGCTGTGAGCTGGGGGTTCCTGTGGCCGCCCCATCTGGAGTGGAAGTGGTTACATGGTGGATGTTTGAAGTGTTGTGTATTCGACTGAACATTCCTGACATAGCCACTAAGCTAGGACGGGGCCAGCCTTCCTTGTCGCCCACTTTTGCTCATCTCTCCTGGCAGTTGTCACAGTCGGCCTCATGCTAAACCTGTACGTATGTACTTGTAGCTCCACATTTTATTTACTGTGGTAAAACACATGTAACGTCAAATTTACTATTTTAAGCCTTTTCCACTTCTAAACTGTAAGGCTCCTGAAGGCAGTGTCTCTCCCCGCTCATTCCCCAAGCAGCACTCTAACATTTAAGTAACTCACCCCCGATAGAGCTCTCTTGGATTGCATGGCCCAGTGAGTCAGCTATAAAGTGGTTAGAAAACTTACTCTTCTGAGATTTAGAGAAATGAAGAATAAATTTTTGATGCCCCTTCTCCCTAGTCTTTTTCTTTTACTACAGCCTGAAGCAGAGTTGGACCCAGAAGGAGAGCGCGTGGTGTTTAATGCTTGGTGCTTTTGTCTGCAGGAAGCAGAGTGAATACGTTATTTTCTAAACCTCACGCTCTTGTGACCCCTGGGGCAGAGGTCTTCTTTCTGAAGCAGCTATATGAAGGGAAAATTGATTGTTAAACTAACTTCATAACTGCAAATCCGCGCACAGGGCTTTGATTTCTCATCAGCTGGGGATGGTTCACACCACCCCGGCCCAGCCCTCTGCTCCTTTTCTTTGGTCTCTCAGGCTGGTCGGGCCTCTGTGTTGGCTTCAGGCAAAGGAGAGCCAGGAAGGTGAGGAGGGTGCAGAGATCAAAGGCGCTGTTAGATACAGGAAGGAGAGCTCTAAGTCCACTAGCACTTGTTTTGGATAATTTATTCTGCAATTGAAAGAGCCTTCTGGGCACCCACGTATCCCAAGGAAGTAGGAAGAGGCTTGTTCAGAAGGAAGCCCTTTAAACTGCTGAACTTGACTGCTAGCCAGGTATCCAGTCTGGCTGATCCATACACAGACTTTTCCCTCTCCCTTCCTCCGTGTATTCCATCCATTCCTTCCTCCATTTGTTCTACCATCATTTATTGAACACAGGACATGTGCCAAGCACTGTTCTTGGCCAACAGCTGTGCCAGGCTGGGAAAAACTTCAGTCACAGGTCAGATCACACAGTGGGAATTGCCTCAGAAGCAAGATTCGGTCTTAACTCTGAGGATCTGGGGCCGGGGTCCTGCTGGAGCATTTAGAATGGTTCTGGGGTAACAGCAGTAGCTGGCATTCATAATAGCAGCTGACTATGATCATTTCGCACCTGATTTGTGCCAGGCCCTGTTCTGAGCACTTTATGTCACACGTCTGATCTTCACAATAGTCCGATGACCTGTGGGCACTATTATCCCATTTTACAGATGAGGAAACCTAGAGAGAAATTGGGTAGCTTTTCCAACCGAGGTCACCAGCTAGCAAGTGGCCAGAGTTAGACCCAGGTAGCCTGTGCCAACTCACCTCGAGTGTATGTACAGCCTTGACATTGGAGAGCGGGGCCGGGGGAGTTTCTCCTTTCACACTGTGTATATAATAGACTCTGGTTGTGTTTGGTTAGGAAGGGTGGGGACACTTTTAAGGATATGTTTTCAAAAGCCGCTCACGCTCCCAGAAAGGGTGGCGTTGACTGTGGCCCACATTTGCGGCAGGGCAGGAGTGAGGTTTGCCTGCGAAGGCTCCAGCAGCCCTCGCCAAGGTAGATTAATCCTGCATCTGTGTTAGCTTTGGCCTGATCCCACGGCTTTGCAGCAGCTGTTGAGAAATAAAAACTTAGACCCCCAGTCAAGTGCAAGGCCCAGTCCTCAGAAATGAGAGGCAGATTCCACGTCCCACTCAGGAGCTGGGCCTTCTCGGAAATCGCCAGGTTGCATTTCCCTGTGGTGTCTGTGGGTGCTGACTAATCCCTCTAGTGTCTCAGACCAGTTCGGCTGTAGAGTTTGCACTTTTGCAGTCCACCAGTTTCCCGTGCTGTCCCTTTTGACCTTCACCTCATTGTTTCGTGGGTCGCTGTAAAAGCGTTTCTGACCAGCATTCCTAGGATGATAGAGCTTCCACCGTAGCCTCGGAGTCATTAAGCAGAACCGGCCACCAGGCTGAGGGGTGCGAGCTTTTACAGAACTGGAGAGCCCATTTTATCATCCTTTTTGATTTTTGCCAAGTTGAGCTAATAGTCTCTTTCTTTTTTTTTTTCCATTTCATCTTCATTGCCTTGCTTATGAATTCAGCAAACTAATTATGAACACTTAGATGTCTAGGCTTTGGGGTTTTGCTGTGACCTATTCTATTACAGTCACCTGGGCTCTGGGCAGCTGTGAAAGAAGGTGGTTCAACACGTCCAGTGTGTCATCAGAATGAACTTTGGGTGGACTGTTGTGCCAGGACGGTCCCTGGAGGAGGAGCAGGGCTTGGGTATGAAGTCATTCAGTCTCTCCCACCCAGGCAGCACCGGTTGGGGTTGCCCCTCAATGGGCCTGTTCGTCTCCCAAGGTCCCGTGGACGTGAGCTCTTGCTCCCCCTCCAGTCTCCTGGCTCAGAGGCTGTGGGGATGGGGACCGCCCCACGCAGCCCCTGCGCCTCCTGCGCTCTTTCCTAACGGACTGGACCGTGTGTCACACCGCAGTCATCTGAGCCAGGAGGTGAAGAACCGAAGCAGGAACGCTGTCAGAATCACATGGGGTGTCAGAGTTCTCGTAAGTGGGGAGAAGAGTAAAACCCAGAGTCGGTTTTTTACAAAAATTCCAGATGCCACTTTAAAATCTGGAACCCCAAAATGGGAGGTGGGAGGGAGAAGGAAAGAAAGAAGAAAAAGGCAAACAGACTACATAAAAACTGGCCCCCAAAAATGTGTAGGTTTTGTAGAGGGTGCTTATGGCGAAAATACCACTTTTTATAGAAGGAAATCCCCGTTTTTGGAGTTTTATGTAGAGCTTACTAACTCTATACAGTTGATGGATTAACTTTAAAATAGAGTTGACAGGAAAACGTTTTTTTGAAGAGGATGCTGACAAGAAAAGAGGAAAATAAGCATAAATTTGACCCAAATATTAATAATGGGCCCCACGTGTATAGTGCTTTCCTTTTCAGAGCATCTCAACACGCAGCACCTCGTTTACGTCGCACAGGCCCCTGTGATGTGGGTGTCACCGTGCTCTGGGAGAAGGCGCGACCTGCCCGAGGCCTGGTGCTACGTCACCCTCTGCTGTCTGATAAGATGGCAGGGCCAAGATGGAAACGCAAGCCCCTAAATTCTGTTTCCTTCCTATACTGCCGTGCTTCCTTCCCAGGAGGAACTTGAAAATAATCAGGGAGGCACTCATGCTCTTGACTGATTAACTGCTCTGTGTTGCACCAAGGGAAAATAAGAACTCATTTCTTGGGGCCCTTAACTTAAAAGTAAGTACGTTTAGTGCCCAGGCCTGGGTGGCTCTGATCTGCCCCGTGCTAACGGCAGATGGAGGTAGAGACGGCAGGGGGTGCTCAGCTCTGGGTGAGTTTGGCACACAGCCGCTGCAGCACAGTGAGATTTTAATCTCCCACTCTGCGCTATGGCATCATCTCAGAGTGTTGGTAAATGCTGGTTTTTACTAGAGGAATTTTCACAACAGGAGTAAAGATGGGGCAGTAGCGTAGCTCTCCCAGGTGAACCAAGGTCAACCTATGCACTAAAATGATCTCGAGACAACAGAGTCTTTATCTGGGGTCCACACAGGGATGGGACCTGACAGGCTTACTGCCCGGCTTCAGGGGATTCCTGAACTCGGCAAAATTGCACCGGAACTTTTTTTTGCATGCGCATTTTTCTCTGGGGAAAGGATCTGTATCTTCTATCCTCAGAAATGCCTGTGACTCCAAATTGGTTATGAAACCGCTCTTTTTTCAAGAGGCTTTTTTGAAAACCTTAATGGACTTCAGATATCTCTCACACAGAGGTGAACGTTGGAGATCATTGCTTTAAGCTCCAGTGTGTCTTTATTTCCCGTCAGCATAAGAAAACCTTCATCAGAGCAGGCCTGTGTGACTTCTCTGACGTAAAGCTCACTTTCTGATTTGCTATCGAAACAGACCTGGTCAGAACGTCATTCCTGTTCCTTGTCCTGTTCCAGAGCAGAGTGGCTGTGATATGGCAGCCTGAGAAAGAGAGCCCCATGCAAAACTGCAGGTCACTGGTGAATGACCTTCCATCATTCCCAAACAAATTGCTGCTGGGCAGAATTAGACCGTGTGTGTGTTAGTCTACAAGAGGATCAGCTTTTCAGTGTCAGGTGTAAGTCTAGAAGCCTAATTTTTTTTTTCTTCACTAAACCAGTGGACCTTTACTTGGAACACAATGTTTACCAACTATTGACAATATCATGACATCCTGTCTTTCGCATGGGAAAAAAAGGGAAGGGCCCCTGCGAGGGGAGGGAAGACAAGAGTGGGAGGTGCTCCAGTCCCTTCACTCTCCAAGCAGGATACTGAGAGAAAGAAGTATCTGTGGTGACTCGGGGTGGAGCAGGGGCACCTGTTATGGTCCTTCTGCCTACACGAGGAACCCAGAAAAGAATAAAGTCTTCCTTGTCTATCAGTGGGGGAGTCTTAAGGGGACTAGACTGGTGCCCTCGGGCTCTCCCAAGCGGGCCCACCTTCAGAGCCTCCGTTGTGAGGTTTGCCAGGGGAAGGGCCCTGACTCCTGCTGAGGGCCAAGCATCTAGGGACCAGGTTGCCCAGGTTGTGAAACCCACTGTTTAAAAAAAAAAAAAACCTAGCTAAGAGCCAATCACATGCTCACATTTCAAGTACAATATGGGTGTCTACATTCAAACTGCTCAATGTAATCATGCTGCATCATCCATCTTCATATTTAAGGCCCACGGGCTGCCATCGACTTTAGGGAACAGTCTAGCTACCCAGAGTCTTGTTACAAGGTTGTAGGAGCCCCATGTGCTGGGGAAGATGGGACTGTGGTGATCCCTTACTACACATGACCAGGGAAGAATTCTTTATGAAGGAAGGGTGGGTGGCTAACCTCAGAGTGACTACTTGGAATAACCAACCATATTGGAACTGTCCATTCCTAGTGAAACTTTCCACCAAAAACTTATGGAAGGCAATTCTTTTATTGTGATGAAATTTGCCATCTTAACCATTTCTGAGTGTACACGGCTCAGTGGCACTAAATACTGTCACATTGCTGTGCAGCCATCCATCCCTGTAGTTCTTTTCATCTTGCAAAGCTGAAACTCTGCACCCTTCGAGCACTGAGTCCTCACACCCCACCCCGCAGCCCTGGCAGCCGCCATGCCAGTTTCTGTCTTCAGACTGCCCTGAGCACCTCCTGCAAGTAGGGTCACACAGTGTCTGTCTTTTTGTGACTGGCTTCTTTCACTTGGCATGGTGTCCTCAACGGTCACCCATGTTGTAGCATGTTGCAGAATTTCCTTCCTTTTTAAGGCTGAGTCGTATTCTAGACTATTCTGTTTACCATGTTAAAGACTACCTGTCTGAAGCTAGTGGTTAATATTGCATACAGTAAAATATTGTATATATACTTCTTAATATTTTATTTATTCATTTTTAGAGAGAGGGAAAGGGAGGGAGAATGACAGAGAGAAAGGTTGCCTCTCACACACCCCCAACTGGGAACCTGGCCTGCAACCCAGGCACGTGCCCTGACTGGGAATGGAACCAACAGCCTTTCGGTTCGCAGGCTGGCACTCAGTCTACTGAGCCACACCAGCCAGGACAAGACTATATATTTTAGAAATAGCTGTTTTTACAACTCCATCTTTTCATTTGTGACCTAGATCCTATTCTGTTGCCTATTCAAGGAGTTGGGTCTTGTATTATTCCTTTACATCAATTTTTTACTCTATTCTGGATTCTCACCAATGGCATACGTTATAGTATCTCCCATCTTTAAAATATTCTCCTGCTGACCTCATCCTTAAAATATTCTCCCTCTGACCTCATCATGCATTTTTCCAGCTACAATCTCAGTTCTCTGCTCCCTTTATAGCTAAACTCTTAAAGAGAATTGTCTGTAGTCCCACTCCGCCCTTTGTCTGCCATTTTCTCTTTCTCTTTTTATAACCTTTCTTCTTTTTTATTATGTTCCTCAAGATGCTTCCCATGTTGGCGAGAGGACTCGAATTTGTCTGGGCCCCTGGTGCGCGTCGGGCACGTGTGTGTGGCCGAGCTGCGCCCCGTTCCCACCTCTTCCACTCAGGTCTGCTGTGGAGCGTCACCGCCGCTAACGGGGCCACAACTGCTCTCTGCCCGTTAAGGTCGTGGGTGACCTTAGTGGCCCATCGCTGGTCAGTTCTCAGTTTGCTCCATGTCTCGGCAGGATTTGACACAGTTGCCTACTTCAGAACACTTTCTTCACCTGCCTTTCGGGGTCCCAGAGTCTCCTCGTTTTCATCCTACGTCACTCGTCACTGCTTCTCAGTCTCCTGTGCTGGTGATCCCTGGCTGTGCCCTGGGGTCCCTTTTCTTCTGGAGTCATGTCCTCTCTTGATGACCTCATCCAGGCCCATGACCCCTAACGGCATCTGGGCACTGAAGGCCCCTGATTTGTGTCTCGTGCCTCACCCCCCAGCAAGTCTGGATGTGTAAGTCCAGGTGCCTGCCTGACATCTCCACTTGCACGTGGAACAGGCAACTCAAACTTGACCTGTGCAAACTTGATTTTTCCCTCTCAGACTTTTCCCTCCATTGTTCCTCATCCAGGTTCATCATACCTTTGATACACGTTTGCTCGATCCCCCAGACCACACGTCCTTGATCTTTTTCTTTAAACTTTTTAAAATTTTATTGATTTAAAGAGAGAGGGGAAGGAGGGGGGAGAGAGAAAGAGAGAGAAACATCGATTTATTGTACCTCCTATCTGTGCATTCATTTGTTGACTCTTGTATGTGCCCTGACCAGGGATCAAACCTGCAACTTTGATGTATTGGGATAATGCTATAACCAACTGAGCTATCTGGCCAGGGCCATCCTTGATATTTTTCTTTCCATCACCCCTTGATATTAAATTTGTCAACCTACTCTATCGGCTGTCTTCAGAATCGATCACATCCTCACTGTCTCTGCTGCTGTAACCCAAGTCCTGGCCACCACTCTCGGCTCCTGCCTGAGCTGTTGTCAGCAGCCTCCCTCTGGTCTCTTGCCTTCCACTTGTCTTTCCCTGTGGCATATTCCTTCACAGGAGCCACACTGACCTTTTACAACGTAAATCAGGTCATTCCACTCCCCTGCTATCCTCACCGGATTATACTTAGAATAAAATTCCATTATTTTTACTAGTCTGCAGGGCCTTAAAGATCTGGCCCAATTGCCCTTCTGACCTCCCCGCCCCGACACTGTCTGGCTCCGTCCCCTCCAGCCTTCCCCGGTCCCTGCTGGCCTCTACGCACCTTCACTGGGCCTCAGGTGGCTTTCCTTGGTGCACTTACGGCTCGCTCATTGTTGGGGTCTTCTGCTCAAATGCCATTTCCAAGAAGCCTTCCCTGATTACTCTGTAAAATATATACCACACCCCTCAGCGTGCTTTGTTCCTACCCTGCTTTGTTTAACTTTTATCAATATAAGTGTCTGCAGTTAATTTTCTGTTCATGTTCTTGTCTCCCCCACTAGAAGAGAAGCTCTGCAAAGGCACTGGCTTCACCTGCCTTGTTCTTTCTCATATCCCTTGTGCTTCGAACAGGGCTGGCACATAGAAGGTGCTCAGTTAGTATCTGTTGAATGAGTTTTGGCACTTAACCAGTTATAAAACATACTGGGGAAAACAGTCTGTTCATACAACAGACGTGTGTGTGTGTGTGTGTGTGTGTGTGTCTGTGTCTGTGTCTGTGTGTGCACAAAGGAATGGGATCTAGGTCACAAATGAAAAGATGGAGTTGTAAAAACAGCTAATTTTAAAATATAGACTCTTCAAAGTAGGTTCTCAGCCTGAAGAGAAAGCCACACTATTTGTAAAAACAAGTAATTAGGCATATATACATATAGATATGTCCAATCATCTATCTATCTATCTATATATGCCTAATTATCTTTATATATACATATGCCTAACTACCAATAGGTAAAAATTAGGCAGCAAAAATGGGGTATCTTCTTTGCTACTAAATTGGAAAGCTAACGCTGGTGATGATGCCGGTGAGGCTGCTGGGACTAGCGTCTCGTCTGCCGCTGACGGCAGTCCAGCGTGAAGCTGTCTGAGCTTCCATGGGTCACGAGTCCTGGGTGATTCCTGTCTTAGTTTCTGTGATGTGCTGCATTTCCCATTTTTTCCAATAATTGCCTTTTGTCTCCTAATAATTATTTTTTAAGCTGGAAAAATCCAATAATCTTAAGCTTCCTTTTTCCCCCCTTTAAAATAAAAAATTAACCTGGCTGGGTCCTCGCACCAGCCAATTTGTGGGGCTAACCCCAGCAGCAGGCGGTCTTGTTTAGTTGCTGAACCTCTTCTCTTAAGAATGTTTAATCCGAATCCTGTACCGGCTTCCCTGGGATGATGCGTCACTGCTGGTCCTTGAAAAATGGATGTGCAGGATTACTCTCGCTCTGAGGTCCTGGGCGGACTTGGGGAGCCCTTCGGAAATGTGGGCCTGGGAAAAATACGCATCTCGAAGGCGGGGCCCATCCCGTGCGAGGTGGGATCCCACACCCTTCCTGCCAAAACCCAGGTCTCCGCAGCCAGGGGAAGCCTGACATTTCTTGGCAGATATGCTGCCCAACTCCCTCACTGCCTGGGGTTGAATTAAAAACAATAATCACAGCCATACATGGCTTTCCCTCTGCTGGACGCAGCTGGACTTTTGATGCCTGTTTCCTTAGACATACCCATGCCCTATTCTGCCCGTGCCCGGTGGCCAGCTCTTCTGTCTGGGCCCAGCCCCTGGAAGGGAGGCTCACAGCGGAATCACTGATGGGCTATTTTTCAGTTTCCCCTTGTTTCTTTCTTTCTTGGAGGTGCACTGATAGCTCTGCATGTCGTTTAATTATGTCGCTTTCTGGGCTCAGCAGTGATGTTCCTGAGCACCCAGTGGCTCACCTGAACAGTGTCACCCCCACAGCTGGGAGCAGAGTGAGCCTGCATGTACTCGGCTCCTGTCTGTGAGCCATTGCATTGTTTGCTCAGCCATGTCCCACTGGGGACCCTGGCCCTCCGACAGGGCGCACAGTCAGCCTCAAGAACCTGCTGGCAGATTGTGGGTTGTTTTGAGTGGCTCCTAGACTCGAGGGCTGGGGCTGGCTCAGGATATTTCTCCCTCGTATTTGCTGGCCAAAGGGCACATGTATATAATGACTGCCAGTGTCCTAGAGTCTGGTGAAGCGGTGAGCGGGGCAGATTTTAACTACTGGTCTTCTGTTGGATGCCCCGTCCCTTTTCCCTTGGGGCTCAAGGGGACACAGCACAGCAGGGGAGCATCTGCCTGCTGATAGGGTGGAGAGGCACCAATAAAATGCCTCCTTTTTTTCCTTAACCACCTGGTCTGATTGCGTTCAAAAAATGCATGATTCAACTTTTTTTTTTAAAGGTTTTATTTATTTTTAGAGAGAAGGGAAGGGAGGGAGAAACATCAATGTGCAAGAGAAACATTGATTGGTTGCCTTCTCATATTCGCCCTAACTGGGCACTAAACCTGCAACCCAGGCATGTGCCCTGACCGGAAATCGAACCCGAGACCTTTTGCGTTGTGGGATGAAGCCCCACCCACCAAGCCACACTGGTCAGGACTCCATGTTCATCTTTATGCTATTAGAGAAAGTGCCAGGGGACAGGTAGCAGAGAGAGAGATCTCCTACAATAAGTGCCATCCATCCCTCATCAGCCTCTGCCATGGCTTCAGCTCTGACTCGGGTCCCTGCCCCGCCCCGGGCTGTGGGGCTAGGGGACTGCAGCCTCGCCTGTCCACTTTGCCCAGCCAGCCCTGCTTCCCATCAGTGACTCATTTCTCTGTGCTTTTGTGTTTTCCAGTCCATCCACCCCTCAGGCCCGAGGGGTTCAAAAGAACTCTGCAGTTAATTAATCTACTTTGAATTTAACCTCCTTTAACTTTTCTTTTTACAGCTAAAACTTTGGAACAAATATCGAATTTCCAACATTCCATCGCTAATATTCCTCGACGCCACCACCGGGAAGGTTGTGTGCAGGAATGGGCTGCTGGTGATCCGTGATGACCCAGAAGGTAAGGCCCATCCTGTCCATCCCGCGCCTCCCTGCTTCTCCCTCTGCCCAGACCTCCTCCCCACTGCTGGAGAGTGTGCAAATGGCAGGCAGTTGACTCACGAACAACGTGGGGGTCAAGGGTGCCGACCCCCGTGTAGTCCAAAATCCACGTGTAACTTTGACTTCCTACTGCTAGCTGGGGGCCTTACTGAAAACATAAACAATGAATGAACACTAATTTTGTATGTTATATGGATTATATACTGCGTTTTTACCATAGAATAAGCTAGAGAAAAGAAAATGATGTTAAGAAAACCCAAAGGAACAGAAGTACATTTACAGCACTGTGTGTTTTTATCAGTACTGTAAGTTCACATCCTCTGGCTCAGGCTACGTGGCTTTATCTGTGAGTTTTTTCAAACTGTCGGTTAAAAAACCTACATATAATGGGCTGGCCCACACAGTTCACCCATGTTGTTCAAGGGTCAGCTGTATATGTAAGTGGGTTTATTTGGCTAAAGAATATTGACTTGGTGAAATTATAGTATTCTCCAGATCATGGTTAAGAGTTTTAAAGGGATCAGAATGTCCCTCCCGGGAGCTTTCATTCATGGGCCGAAGGAGCTGGAGTCCGAGGGAGGGAGTTCTGCTCTGAGGGCTGCAGAGGCTGTGAGAAGCCGCTGGAGCCCAGAAACTGACTGCTGGTGCTGTTTCCACGGCAGCTGCCACCTTAACAATCAGAGGCAGGCTGAGCGATTTTATTTTCCTTTAAAAATGTTACCATAGCAAAGCGGCAGTCTCTGTTGCTCTCGCGGGCTGAGCGGTGAGTGCACCTCATTTCTCGGCGCTGCCCATACCCTGCAGGCCTCGGTCTCGCTGGCTGGCCGGCTGGTTGGGCAGCCACACGGTGGGCAGGTTGCTCCGCTCACCTGCTCAGTGGCTGTCGAACGTCTGAGCCTCCCGCCTTTCGCTGCAGTCATAAAAGCGTCCTAAGACCTTCCTCCCGCACACATTGACTCGGCTAGAGGATTCAAGCTTGATCACAAATTTTCCAGTAAAAATTTTACCTGCTTCAAAGAATTGCCCTCAGTAAAAAACGGGGCATGAGAGAACCAAATTTTTACATTTATGTTCTCAAATTTAAACACACACACACACACACACACTCTCTCTCTCTCTCTCTCTCTCTCCCCTGAAGCTTGTTAAAATGCTGATGTCCCTCCTCCTCCTGAAACTTTTGGATCCATTTGTTCAGGGTGGGCTTGGCCACCTGCGTTTTCAGGCAGTCCGAGTTCCTCCCTCCCACCTGCCCTCACCCCAGGCAATTTTGAGGCAGTGGTCCGTGGACCACCCTGGGAGAAAACACTGTGGACTGAGCTGAGAGTGTATTATTTGCACTTCCTGCCTGGGGCTTAAGTGTCATCAGAATTCAGACCATCTGGGTTGAGTGGGTTTTACTGTCTCCTTTCCCTAGACTTAAATTCTTATCTCCCTTGGTTCCCTGGGCCCCAACCCACACTATCCTAACCAGAAATTCTGGGGCTGGGGCCCAGAAGCATCATATGTTAAATTCCCCAGCGGAATTGTCAAGCGATGCTCCCCCAGCCTGGCCCCTCGTCAGAGTTACCTGGGGGGTCTGCTTTGTGGTTTTTGGACATACAGCTTCGGCCCTGGATCCTGGGACTTGGGGTATGACCTGGGCTTCTGTTTTCTTCAGAAACCTCCCAGGACATGGGCCCTGGGATCATGCAAGTTCAGGAACCGTTGCCTGGAGAGTAGGTAGGACTCCGTCATGGAGGCATCCTGCCTTTACTCCAGTGTTTTTAGCAGCAGATCTGCAGGTGTGTTAACAGATACTATTTGACGATAAAGGTGTCACACTCTGCAGTCCTGAGGCTTCTTGGGTCAGAAGCCACACCACTGAAGAGTCTTAACCTTCTCACGGTCTGTTGCCTGTTTCAGGTCTGGAATTCCCTTGGGGACCTAAACCCTTCCGGGAGGTCATTGCAGGGCCCTTGCTGAGAAATAACGGGCAGTCCCTGGAGAGCAGCAGCCTGGAGGGGTCCCACGTGGGGGTCTATTTCTCCGCACACTGGGTGAGTGTCCGGTCCCTTCTTAGCCCAGACAGAAGGAAGCAGTGGCATCACCACCGAGACCAGCTGTGATTGGCTTCTGGAGGTGTGATGCTTGGGCATAACTTCCCGGCGTTCTTCCCTTCTCCTGTGCCCCGTGCACTGTTGGCGTGCAATCAGTGCTTGTGGTTATGAATGACAATAGTGGCAAGAAAAAGACTCCTTTTGACTAGTCTAAAGGATAGCTTTCTTAACCCATTCTGGTGAGACTTCTAAGGGGCCCTGAGGGGTTCGTGTAAGGGCGGCCTGCTGGCAGGCTGGGAGGGGTGGGGAGGGCGCTGTGCCGCATCCTCACGTTACGAGAGGCATGTTTGTTTCTGCCTCTTGTGTGACCCGGGTTTCGCCTGCCCGATTCCACTGAGGTCTTGCTTGCCTTCCCTCTGATGGCAAGTGGCTGGGAAAGGGGACTTTGAAAGTCACGCTGCAGAATCCCAATCTTGTCTTTCAGTGCCCTCCCTGCCGAAGCCTCACCCGGGTCCTGGTGGAATCCTACCGGAAGATCAAGGAGGCGGGCCAGAAATTTGAGATCATCTTTGTTAGTGCAGACAGGTAATGTTAGCGTGGCTTTCCTTCCCTGTGGGTGATGGACGTGTCTTTCTGCCACCTCACGCTTCCCCCTTCTGTAGTGTAGAGCTTGGTGACCGGGACTGGGGAAGACATAGCTGGGAGTATTGGCACAGGGGCAGATGCATTTCACGTTTACCCTGGGAACTGTCTGAAGGGAAGCCGAGAAAAACTTGTTCCTGCTGTAAATATGGAGGCACATCCCGATTCTGGCCCGGGTCATTTAAGATTAGGGTGTGTTTTTGTGATGGGTTCAGCATTTTGGGTTGTGGTGAAGGATGTGGGGGAAGGGTGGGAAGAAAAGGGCAGAGACTCGTGGGCTGTGGTGTCTGTCTTAGACGGCTGTGCAGAGCCCTTCGCTCTGGCCGCCTGCTTTGTCTGGGCCCAGCACAAAAACCAGAAGGGCAGACTTCTTCCTGGAGTACGTTGGGTCCTTTTAGCCTCGATTTCCTCTGCATTTTGCCCTCTCGCTGGCTTTACTCCCCAGTGACCTTCCTACATCACAAAGCTCCTGCCCCAATTCAAACCAAGCCATCAGCTGCTTCTGCCCAGTGCCTGTTCACAGAGGCGCTCTGAGATGCCAGCGCATGGAGGGCACGTCGTGCACTGTTGTAGCCCTGACGTCTGAGCTGCTTCGTGCTCGGTTTAGTGGCCTGTGGTCCTGCCCTCCTGTCCCACCGCTCCCCACCTCAGGGCCTGTGAGCCAGGGCAGGCTGGAAGCTGTGCCAGGTGGAGTAATCATGTGTTTAAAGCTATAAAAAAAAGTCAGCTTTACTGAGTTGTAATTCACATACAAAATGCATACATTTTAGGTATACAATTCAGTGAATTTTGACAAATGTGTGGACTGATATAAGCATCACAATCAAGAGAGAGAACATTTCCATCACTCAGAAGAATCCCTTATGCCTCTCTCCGTCAGTCTCACCCCCAAATCCCAGTTTCAAGGAACCCCCAACCTGCTTCCTATCACTTGGTTGGATTTGTTGTGTCTGGAATTTCTTACGTGTGGAATTGTGGTGTTTGCGATCAGTTAGAAGTGTGGTCCTGTACACACCACTGTTATGTGCACAAAACAAGTGTGACAGGGAATGCAGTGTCCAAACATCCAGGGTTTTTATAAAAGTGAGATTCATCTGTGGGGAAAGGTGAAAAGTGCCCCGGCTGGGGCACTTTGCTCAGTTGGTTAGAGCGTCATCCCGATGTGGTTGCTGGTTCAGTCCCTGGTCAGGGCACATCCTGGAGTTAAGAGATGAATGGATGAGTCAGTGGGACAGCAAATCATGTTTCTCTCCCTCTCCCCTCACTGTGTCTCTAATATCAGTCAGTCAATCAATAAAAGGTTGGGCGTGAACTAAACCAGTAGGATGCAGGGGAGCAACCTGTGGGAAGGGCCTGGCGGTGCAGTTTGGTTCCCGCACGTTGTGTGGGGGCCTCTGCTTCCTGGTGGACCCAGAATGGGAGGAATAGCCCCTCCTGTGTCTGAATGTGATGATCAGATGCTTCTGCATTGGTAGAGCCCGGGCACAATCTGGTCGAAGGCGGGGAGGACCCAGGGGTGGTGCATCCGGGGGTGACAGAGCCTTGTTTCTGCGTGTGTCCGTAGGTCAGAGGACTCGTTCAAACAGTACTTCAGCGAGATGCCCTGGCTCGCCGTCCCCTACACCGACGAGGCCCGGCGGTCGCGCCTCAACCGGCTGTATGGAATCCAAGGTAGGCGTTCTCGACTCCCAGGCTTGTTGGAAACCTGCTCAGCAGGGCTCTCCACACCTTTGGCTTTCCTTTCGGAGGGAAAAGAACTTCTGTTTTCCTGTGCATGTTCACTTGCTAATTCTCCGTCTTCTAAATTACCTGTGGTGAAGTTCATGTTGTTGTAGGTTAAACCTCCTTGAATCTGTTTCCTAAAGTACTTGTCCAATGAGACAGCTGCTTCTCACCCCCAGGCCTCCTGGGTTCTGGCGTGTCCACACCACGGAGGACACGCCCCTCAGTGCTCTGGCTGAAACCCTGTCCCGTGGGTTTTACTGTCAAACAGACCTGAGATGGTCTTTGGTTCCATCACTCAGGTGCTTTCAGGCTCAGCTTCCTCATCTGCAAAGCGGGCATGATAAATCTCCGCACAAAGACCTGCCGGGAGCATTAATGGATAATGGACAGAAAGCGTTTCTCACAGCTCCTGAAGTGTGATGGTGAGGGTTGCGTGGCTCTTACTTTCTGGTGAGAAAATTGATTTCCTGAGAATGTTGCAAACCAGGACTTGGAGTACTGATCATGATTTTTCAGAGAAAACGATTATTAGTGATAGTGAGGCAACTACGGTTTTGTTCTTTATTATGCGAATACCTCCTTCCAGCCTTCACCAGCCGGTATTTCCTCCTCGGCAGAGCACTTACCGGGCCTGTTCGGAGTTAGACTCATTGCCTTTGTGTCAGCAGCACCAGGTCCTGGTCGGCCCAGGCAGAGAGAGCTCCTGTCTGAGTCCTCAGTGCTCCGTGGGTTACATGGGGAATGAAAAAAAAAGACAAATTCAGATTTACCCACAAAGTCCACAGCTTATGGGGGAGCTCATCAGGTTCTTGACTTTTTTCTTCACCATTTACAACAAGCACATGGGTTTGTTTAGAGCTCAAGTTTCAAAAAGAAAAAAAAAGTTTAATTCTCAATAGGTGCTCTGAATTTCAATGTGCCTAGCAGTAGCCTCGGGGCCGTGGGCATGAGCAGGCTCTGGTGCAGCGGGGCTGCCAGGCCCCAGGTGATGCTGGTGCTGCTGGTCCAGGGCCCTGCCTTGGGTATTAGCAGGCTAGGTCTGCTAAATTTCTGAGAATGTTGGAGGCTGTGCCTCCTATTAATAAAAAAGATGAAAGCAGTTCCCTTTCCAAAGAGCAGTCGAGTGGCCTGGCATTGTTTACTGGTCTAGAGGAGAGGCGGGGAGTTGGGTGAGTTACAGGGGACGTCAGGGGCTCCTGCCCTGCAGCACCCTGCTCGCAGAGGCCTAACGCTGCAGGCTCGGGGTGGGCCAGACGGTGGAGTTGCCACTTTCAGGGTATGAGGAAACTTCATCTCCCTTCCTTCATTTACTTACTCACTCAACAAATATTTGCTGAGCGACCCTGAGCAAGTTACTTATCCTCTTTTTATTAGTAAAATTGGAAGGTTTCAGTGTTGGGCACAGAGTAGGCACTTAATAAATATTTAACTGACTATCTCGGGAAAAATAAGGTTTTTACAGCCTAAAAAAAAAATCAACTCTTGGATGTCAAAATGCTTACACAAAGGCAACCAACAAGACTAACAACATGATGGCAAAGGGATCAATACCCTTCACAGAAACGAACACCTCCCGGATTCCAGTCCAAAAGGGAGAGAAAAGGCGAATTAGACAGCGAAGATGGGAGGTAGGCGGCTTGCCCTATGGGGAGGTAGGCGGCTTGCCCTATGGATAGTGTCAGAATGGATAGGAAAAATATTCAGCATGATTTATTTTCATGAATTACAGATGAAAACACTGATTTTGTATCTATCACATTTGCAAAGAACTCCCCTGCCAACCAAAATAATAATGATAATCCCCAGGGTAGGGAAGAGAGCAGACTGAGCAGATTGCTGGTAGGAATGTAAATTGAGACAACCTTTCCAGAGAACATTGTATACATCAGAGGCCTTTTAAAAATCTCTAAAATGTTTCATTTAAATATCCCACTTGTAGGAATCAATGCTCAGGAAATTAACCTCAAGCACCCAGCAAAGGCTGAGCTTCTCTTGAACAGGTGGTGAGTTTTTGTTTTCAGGTTATCGCTCTCATATTTGTATACTTAGAATTTTATTACAGACCACAATTCTTTCTTTTCATCAGCCCCTAGAAAACCCAGAGCTGAATTTGTAACCACTTGAGCAATTTTTGCAAAACCGACCATTGCTGTGCGTGCCCTTGACCCCAGCTTTGCTTTCTCTTCCGTTCTTGGTTTCCCTTCAGGGGTATATTTTCATCTGTTTCTACTGGGTTTTATCATGCACTTTTTAAGCCACCTCAAATCCTTTTTGGGAGATAAAGTAGATTCAAATTCACAGGATTCTATTTCTCAAGCTCCACCAGTGCCAAGCTCAGTGGGTGGCCCAGGGCTGCCCCTGAGTGGACAGGGTGAGACTTACCTCAGGAAACTACTACAGAGTGGAGTGCAGCGATGTTAAACAGTGTGTGGTACGGGCACTTAGGGCACTTAGGAGACTGACGCTTGTCCCAGAGGGTGGAGCCAGGTGCTGGGCCTCGCTCAGCCACTCTGCTCGGTCAAGAGGCCACTGTACATTTCCAAGCATGTGTCATTGATGGGGCAGCATCTTTTCCTCCCCAAGGTAGGGAGCTGCATTGCCCTTTCCTGGAGGTGGGGTCCAGTACGATGTAGGCCTTTCTGGTGGTCCGTGCAAAGGCCATGGGGTCACCTGAAACTAATAAATGACCAAAGGACAGTGTATATATGTAATGCAGAGTTAGTTTGAGGTTGGCACTCTGTGCCCTCCCTGTGCTCTGTGCGATGCTTCAGAGGACCCTTTGGGGTGGGGGTGGGGTGCATAGACACAGAACAGCAGTCTGGTAAGAGAGATCACGGGCTCTTCAAGAATTCAGCACTAGTTTTGGACACACCACTAAGGCTGGAGGGCGCCCTTCTACGGAACATTGGCAGGACACAGAAAAATTAAATGGATTATTTTCTGTCTGCCTTTGGAAAGCAGAGAAGGGAACTCTCCTTCTGAATCTCCAGTTGTTACCATATAAATATTACAGATGGAGGAGCCTCGGTTGTTAGGTGTGGCCGAGACAGCCAGAAAGTGGGTGACCACAACTGAGGAGGAAGAGAATGGGGAGTTTTCCGAGACGCATTCATTTGGCACCCTCTCTGAAGGCCCTGGCAGTGTAGGGGTGAGAAGTACGTATGTGGTTCCCGACTTCACGGAAGCCTCACTTGAGGATCAGAAAGCTGATCTGGAGAAGCTATGTGCCCAGGCGAGTGGCGGCCAGCCAGCCGTGCCAGTGAGAGAATGGGAGGTTCACGAGGACCCTGTTCCAGCCAGGGCCCCTCCGCTGCAGCCCAGCCCTGCACCTGGCCCGTCCCCCTGCTCCTCATCTGCTGGCTCCATGGCGCACACTCCCCTGCCATCTGTTCTAGCCTCTCTTCAGCTCGCATCTGTCTGCTCTCCCACCTTCCCACCTCCTGCGTTCTCACTCTCGGCCTTATAGTCTGGCACAGTGTTTTGCACCCACTGCTCCTTGGTCATTGATCTGTTGAGCTAAAGCCTCAGGACTCATTCCTGTGAGATGCCTGTCAGACGTGGCCTACTGACCTTCATCTGTCTGCTCTGGCCCCGTCAAACCGGAGATGCAGTAAAGCACAGTGAAATGAGAGTGTAGAAGAGCAACACAATGTTCTTGTCAAAGTGGCACTTAATGAAGGGCCACGCAATGGAATAATCCGAGGTCAGAGGAGACTTGCTTGGAGCTGTTGAGCCAGGAAGGCTTCCTGGAGGAGGTGGCTATAGAGTAGGGCCTTACAGAATGTATGGGGTTTAGTAAGAGCCTTGGGACATTCAGGGCAAAGGCCAGAGCAGGTTGCCTATGGTGTACCACAGGGAGAATGGGCAGCAGGCTGATGATGCCATGTGGTATAGAGCTTTAAATGCTGAGGGCTGTGGACCTGACCCTTTGGGCTTCTGGAGCCTTTGAAAATTTTGATTAAGAGGAGATCAGTACAGTGGTGACATTTAAGCTAGACTGGGAGAAAAATCGCAGAGGCTGGTTGTGCCCTGATGTTTCTTTCTGTTTTAAAAAAAAATGAGATAAAATTGGTATATAACATATTCATCTCAGGTGTATGTAATACGTAATAATTCAGTATTTGTATACAGTACAAAGTGATCACCACCCTATGTCTAGTTACCATCCGTCACATTTCTAAACTCAATTCTAGATCTTCTTCAATTCAAGAGATGCTCTCTTGAAAAGGAGATCATTGTGTCCTTCCAATTATATCATTTTAGAAGTCTCTTCCCAGCTCATGGAGGTTTCATAGGTGGATGGCCGTTGTCACAGTGCGCTGTCCTTAACCTCGAAGGTCTTCATCTTCGGAGCCCTGTAGCTCCAGCACCTGCGTTGGGGTCCTTTCTGAATTCTTTGCTCTAGCCTCGGAAGCTGGCAACTCCTCCCTAGGCTACACCATCCTTCAACTGAATTTTGCATTTCTTTACATCTGGGGATAATTGAATGCCCCCAGTCTAGCTCTAAATACCTTTGAACTTGAAGGAGTTGTATATTCTTTCATACTCTACATAGCATCGCGAAGCTGAAAATTACTTTTGATTGAGCTCTGAGTATTTCCGAGCTTGGCATGACTCTGTGGTTACAACTTCCGAAGTTGCGTTCACATGTATGTCTATGCAGTCAGAGCTGTTTTTACTCAAGGTGCTTCCGACACTGAATGTGCCAGGTTTTGGTCCACGCGCCAGCCCATTCCCTGGCACCTGCCATCGCTCACACACAACTCACTTCAACTCGGACACCAGGTACTGACCGGCGTGGCCGAAAAGTTCGTTGAGTTTTTTCCATAAAGTAAAGGACACATTTTTCATTTTTACCAATAACTTGATTGATTTGGATATTTTGAGTGTGTCCGCTATCTCCTGCTATTGGCTTCTAGTGGGTAGAAGCCGGGGTGCTGCTAAATAGCTTCACATGTATAAGACGGCCCCACAGCAAAGGATTATTTGGCCAAAATGTCAACAGTACCAAGAAATTACACAAATTCCACTTTTGACGCATTAGATCACTCATAGCACTTTCTCCATACGTTACACAAATCTTTTTTTTTTATTTCAGTTGCATTTTTACTTTTGTTGAAATAATAAAGCATAATACACCAAAAATGTTGCTTATTTTATTCCATCTTCAATATTAAAATGGCTACACAAAAACTCACCAGCTTTGATGTTTTTTAAAAATGTACGCTGATGATGATGGCTGTCACAATACAATCTAACAAAATTGTTTCAAATGAAGTTAAAGACAACTAAGCACCACCAGAGCCCTCGTACGGAAAAAGTACGAAACAAACTTTTAGGCCAATCCGATGGCTGGACTGGAGTTAGGGTCAGGCCCCACCAGGCCACCTGCCTCCCCCACTTCAGGTGCCACTTGCAAGTCCCAGTCCTTGCGACTGATGTCAGGGTTCCTGTGACCTCCTCCTGAGCTTCAGTAATTTGCTGGAACAGCTCACAGAATTCAGGAAAACATTTTACCTACTGTTCCTGGTTTACTATAAAGAATACGACTCAGGAACAGCCAAGAGATGCATAGGGCGAGGTTCTGAGGAAAGGGCAGGGAGCTTCCACACCTTCTCCAGGCGCACCACCCTCCCAGCCAACCTCCATGGACCCGGCACCGCCTGGAAGCTCCCTGCACCCGCCCCTTAGGGGTTTTATGGAGGGTTCACTGTATAGGCACGACTGGTTAAGCCATCGGCCATGGTCATGAATTCAACCGCCAGCTCTTCTCCCTTCCCAACAGGTCGCGGTTGAGGAAGGGGGCTGGAAGGGTGGAGCTGAATGTTCCAACCTTCTAACCTTGCCTTTCCAGGTGACCAGTCCCCATTCTGAGCCTGTGTAGGCCATCTGCCCCCACCCCATCATCTCATTAACATACAAAAAGCCACTCTCACCACGCCCGGATTCCAAGGGTCTTAGAAGCTCCTGTGTCAGGATCTGGGACTAAGACCAAATATTATAACAAAAGATGCTCTCGGTCACCCCTTAAGACACAAGCCGGTATAAGGGTTGAGGAGCTCTGTGCCAGGAGCTGGGGCCAAAGCCTAGACATTTCCATATTATTATATTACACAATCTCATACACATACAGAGGCAGTGGAGCGGGTGCTGTTTTGCGTGCCTGGCCCTCAGCACTCCCTGCTGGGCCGGCTCTGGGAGAACTCGGGCTCCTTCTTTGGCTCTGTGCCCCAGGCTCTGGCTGTACTTTGTCTCCTTCTGAAGCGTTTAGGAAGGCACTTCCACAGAGCAGCACCAGGCGCCTTCCCCAAGGCCAGCCATCTCCCCCTGGCCTGTCTGTGTGTCCTGCAGGGAGCCCGCATCCTGACCTGACAGTCACTTTGTATGTGGAGGTGCCTGAGGGCAGAGCTTCCTGCGCTGTCCTGACAGGGACAGGCTCTGCTGGAAATCGCTAATGCAGAAAGGACTCAGCCTCCTCTCAGCATCTGGTGAGTGAGTGGGGCTTAGAACGTTCCTGGGTCCCAGTGTCACTGGGCGAAAGGAAGCAGGCCTTGCACACATGCCAGCAGTTATAGTTGGTCCAGGTGTCCCTCTGTGTGGTAGGAGAGTTTGAATCTTGAGACCGTTGCCCCTCAAGTCCCCCATTTCACAGAGCAGCAGGGCCCGCTGCGGCCCTGATGAAGCGTTTGTCTTGGGCTGGCCAGGCCACCAGCCCCGCTGTAGCTGGTGGGTGGGTCACTGGCTCCCTCCTGCTCTGGACTGAGTCCAGGATATTAGCCAGCAGCCTTCACCCACCCACCTGAGTTCACCAGGGCCCTGGCATTCGGCCTCCACCCATTTCCTTTGTTTTCAGAGAGTAGCTGGGTTGCCCGGAGGTGAAGGGCCTCCCTACCCCCAGCGCTTTATGTGGACTGTGGAATTTTCACTCCTATAAGCTGTTTAAAAATGCCTTTCTAAAGGAAGGGTTTAGAAACACTTGGCAAAGAGCAAATCCCATTAGCAATTGTCTAACTAATCCTGGAGGTCTGAGAACACCGTGTTCTTTGCAGGGAGGCTTAGAGCCCCTTCTTTCCTGGGTTAGGGGCCATCCGCTCTCCCGGGACCTGTTTGTCTTTGGTGTCTCTGTTGCCTGCTTGCTCTTCTGCTCTTTCTTCTCTCTATCCTTTTCCCCTTCCTTCCTCTCCCATTTCCCACCTTTCTCCTCTATCTTTCCCTCCCCTTTGCCCTCTCCACTTCCCCTTTCAAAAAATAGAGTTGCGGCAGAATCTATTTTAGGTAGAAGCAAAGCATTTGGAGACTATCTTTCCATCCGTGGAGGGCGAGGGGCCGATGCTGGTGCTTTGAAGACAGAGCTCAGTGTTAGAAGGGCTGGAGCAGGTTATCTGGAGCTGGCCATGGCCCTGGGGGTAGCTGGCCCTGTGAGTGGAGTCTGGGGGCTGCCTCTGGACCTACTGAGGAGCTTCTCTGTTCTGTTTTGTTTGTCCTGTTTTATTTTAAGAACATAAAAAAGGGAGGGAGGGAGAACAAACTCCCACCTGGGTCTTTGAAACATAAGTGAATGGGAGCATTAAGACAGAGAGATGGGGCTCCTCTCATTCCCTTGCACCCCCACCTTTCTCCTTCCTCCTGCCCTGAGAAACTCGGCCTTCTCAGTAGTGTGTATCCTTACAATCTGTTTTCATATTAACTGCACACGTACGAGTCCTTGAATAATATGTAGTCGTGCTGGGTATGTATTTTAGAAGCATACTTAAACGCTGACGTGGTGTAATATTCTGCAACTTGTTCTTCTTGTTTAACATTTATGCTTTCAAGATTTAGTCTTGTTGATATTTATATCTGGTTCGTTTCTTCTCAGTGCCGAGAAGTGTTTCATTGTATGATTATGTCACGGTTTATTTATCTGTTGCACTGTGAATGGATACTTGGTTGTTTCTGGTATTTTTATGTTTTAAGAACATCTTCCTGCCCCTCTCCCGATACAGCATGTGCCCAGGCAGCTCCAGGCCTTCTGGCCACGTTCAAGTAGGCCCAGCCCCACTGCTTTGATCCCCTTGGGTTCTTGGCGCTTCACCATACAAACCAGCTCTCTAAGCAAAGGAGAGTTTTAGGGGAGCCGGGAGGGACAGAATTGGCAGTTGATGAAGCCAAGGCGTGGTTTGTATTGTTAGCCCCACCCCACACCGACTGCCCTCGGTTCTTGTTTGGTTTTACTTTGTGTTAATGCATTTATCATAACACCACCGACGAAAGCTCGAACATGTCTCTCTCACCCGCGTTCCTGCCTCACTCGCACAACTGTTTTCACTTTCCGCGTCCCCTTTGGTCTCTGTCTGCATGCTTACTTATCTGCAGTAGTAACTGTACATGCAGCTTTGCATATTCTGTATTTCCTACGTAAGGCTATGTTACAAATGCTTTTCACCTTGACACAGTCTTCATCATGACCATGTCCGTGGCCGCCCAATATTTTCCTCTGCCCACGGGGTCGCTCCCGGCACCCTCAGGTCATGTTGCCATCTAGCAACAGAAAGAAAGCTCTCTGGGCTGCAACCTGCCCAGCTTCTCTGCCTCAGACACCCCGTCGCTGCCACCGCCTTTAAAACCCCCTCTCTCCCTGGCAACAGAAGAGCACCCAGACTAAACTATGGGATAGTCTCAGCACATGTGGCTTTGAGGTTGTTTTAAATACCAAGAGGCTCCTCCTGGGAGGAAACAGTTTGGAGGGGCTTCTGTGGCCTTGTTCTTTCTTCTCTAGGTTTGAAGGGATGAGGTCAAGGTGATTCTAGGTACGGCTTGTGGTCCAGCTCAGCTCCCCGGGTAGGGGGCTTGGGCGGAAGCCCCCTCTCGGAGAGCAGAGTGGATGTTCTAGGCCCAGAAGTTAAGCGTAGGATGGTGCAAGTAGAAGACGCCAGTCCCAGGCAGACGTCACACAGTTCTTGGACCCCTTGCTTCAGGGCTCACCTTGTCTTTGTCTTTGGTTTCCGTGGCTGACTCCCTCCAGCCAGCATCGGGGGGTTCTGTTTATCCTGCTGCAGTGAGGCACCAGTCTTCTGTGCCTCTGCCTTCTCCTGAGCCAAATACTCAACTTAGGGGTGATAAAAAGACAGTGATGGCCCTGGCTGGTGTGGCTCCGTGGATTGAGCGCCAGCCTGCAAACCAAAAGGTCGTCTGTTCGATTTCCGGTCAGGGCACGTGCCTGGGTTGCAGGCCGGATCTCCAGCTGGGGGCACGTGAGAGGCAACTGATCAATGTATATCTCACACATCGATGTTTCTGTCTTTCTCCCTCCCTTCCCCTCTCTCTAAAAGTAAATAAATAAAATCTTAAAATAGTGATGAAGTTACTGATAACAAGACCTAATACTTATGGCGTACTTACTCTATACCAGATACTCTGCTAAAAAGCATTTTATACTTGTCATCCCTCTTCTTTCTTGCAATAACCAAATAAGATAGGGAACTATCACTATGCCCGTTTGACGGCTGGGGAGACAAGGCCCTCAGAAATAAGTGACTTGCCCGGATCTGCCTTAGAATTGTGGTCGGACTTCCCCCCACCATCCCAGCTGGGAAACGGTAAGTTTAAGCAAAGCACAGATGAGCTGCTCCTTTTCATTCCCTCCAGAGAAGCCCCTTGCTGGTGTTGAAGTTATTTTGTATAAAGGCATCAATTAGAGATGTTCCATTCCCTTTAAATTTCCCCTTAGAGGCTTTGCCCTATTTTCTCCTCAGAACTCTCTGCTTCAAGGGAGGAGGAGCAGGGAATTCCTGACGGGGGAGGAAAAGGAAGAGGTGGCTGTGGCCTCAGCCTCCTTGCCCACAGCCTTGGTGAGGAAGAGAGGAGGAAGATGGGTAGAGCAGAAACCTGCGGGCGCAGGGGCCTTCCTGTGCCCTCGTCACGAGTCCCCCGCCCAGGTGCTGTGGGAGCTCAGTAGAAAGAGCAGCTGCTTTTACAACTGGCAGCCCAAGGCCCCTGTCCCAGCTGGGTGACTTACTGGCTGGATGACTTTGGGTGCATAACCAACCGTACTTCCCACAACCATCTGCCGTGAGGATCGAGGACTGATGGGGGGTTAGAGTCTGTCAGGCCTCGCACAGAGCAGACGCACCGGACAGGCCAGCCTCCCTCTCCCGCCAGCCCATTCCTCCTGGAGGAAAACACGCACGCCGGGCTCTTGGGCCGAGCTACCCGAGACCCGGTGATGGGGTGGGGCCCGGCATGGCACACTTGGATTCTTTTACCTGTCCTCGTGCTGGAAATGGGCATCTCCTGTGGAAGTCTGACCGTGTGTGCAGTCACATGCACCTGGTTGTCTTGAGCTTTTAGACTTGGGCTTCGGTGCTCAAAGCCCCAAACGCAAGCGGGGATGGCTTTCCCGGAGTCGTGGGGAAGGGGTGGTGGGTCCCGAGGCCTGGTGGGGCTGGTCCTTCTTGGAATCAGCTGAGGACTCCTCCGCAGCCAGCTGGGGGCTCTCAGCCCTTGCCTTGCCATCCTGGTCCCCACAGGCGTGGACTTCAGAGAGGATGCAGCCGTGGTAACAAAGAAGGCCTTTTAGAGAAACTGTGGCACTGAACCAGAAGGTGGACTTCTTTGCCTTCGGATTTTGTTTCTCCTCCCTTCTCTGCCCCCTGTTCCTGCTTGCCCTCCTCAGGCCACCTCAGAATCCCACATCTGGGCTACACGCAGGCCAGCTGCTGTGTCTAATCATAGCGGTGGGTGGGCCCAGCTTAACCCAGCGCTTGTAATTGCCCAATTTTAGAAAGACACTGATTCTCTGATTAAAGAACTTTGCCAGAGCATTTCTGAGATAGGGCATGGTGAAGGGAGGCACCCCTCTGCAGCCTTGGGGACGGCCACTGATGCAAAAAGCCCAGCCCAGCCCCCAGGGGATAATGTGCAGCTGGGAGGTGAGGTTGGACCTGCCCATGTCTCTTGTGCTCCTGCATGCAGCCACCCTCTCAGAGGCCTGGACAGCTCCAAGCGCATCTTGAAGCCCTGTGAGAACTGGCTACAGTGCGCTGTGGTGAGAATGGCTGTCCTCCAGGGCCCGTTTCTCTCTGGGTCTGTTCCTTAGCACGCCA
This sequence comes from Anoura caudifer, assembly GCA_004027475.1. Classification (NCBI taxonomy): domain Eukaryota; kingdom Metazoa; phylum Chordata; class Mammalia; order Chiroptera; family Phyllostomidae; genus Anoura; species Anoura caudifer. The sequence continues at coordinate 29,546 of PVKU01003544.1, read as the reverse complement.
AGCCACTTCTTCTAATAAGTGCGAACATAATGGATTCGTTTATTCCTTTTGAAGACAGGACCGCCACCACATGCCTGCTGCGCAGACCGCCATGGCAGGTTAAAATCACCAGGGCCATATATTTCTGGTACCTTAGCATACCCCCCACGGAGAAGTAAATGTCAGTGGAGCAAATTACCGACTGAATGCATTGGAATCTATAAATATTAAATTGCTCCAGCTTTCACTTGCTCATGTACAATTTAGGCTCTGGTAAGCTGTGGAGGATCGGCAGCTGGATAGTGTGAGGTTGGGAGGGACCGACTGCTGATGGAGAGACAAGTGTCCCCGAAGGTCTGGGCTGAGGCTGGCGCTGTGGGCTGTGGTTGGTGAGGGGCGGCTCTGGCTGCAGGACAAGCACCGGGCGCAAAGAGCAGGGAGGCGGAAAACCCAAATGCAACTGTAAGCCAGGGTGGGGTTGCTCTGATTTTTCATCAAGGGCTTTATGGGCGAAGGGGTGTGGGGGTTGCGGGAGCTCTGTGTTGCGTTTCTTACCCCAGCCCAGGACTCCAGTTGGAGGGCAGTAGCATTGCCACCAGCGTGCTCCCTCCAGGGACTGTGCCCCTCAGAGCCGGTATTGGAACCTTCCCAGGCAGTGGGGCTGGAGTTGGGGACCTCTGGCTCGCTGGCAGCCAGCTGTCCGCCTCCTGTTCTGCTGCTGCCCTGGCCCCAGGCTCCTACCAGACTTAGACCCCACCATGCCCCTCTTCGGTTGAACCCCCGTGGCATGGTGGGTTGGTGTTGGTTTATGTGTCTGTATGCTGCCTGGGAATGTGATTTTTACACCATCAGTTAGGTTTAGACTCCCGGCAGCTGGGGGCAGCTTTTCCTTATTCTTTGGGATCAGTTTAGCATTTATCGACTGCTTCCATGTGCTAAGACCCTGTGCGAAGTTCTTTAAATACACAGCTCATCAATCTTTACGTGGTGGGATAAGGCGGGAACCACAGGACATCCGCCGGGTGGCCCAGAGAGGGGAAGGGACTTGCTCAGGGTTCTGTGGAGAAGGTACAGCAGACCCAATGGCAGCTTCTGTGGCCATTCAGCGGCCGAGCCTGGATTCTCTCCCCACGCTTTCCTACTGTCAGTCCTGAGCCTGGGTCTTCTCCGGGGTCCCCGTGAACTCTGGGAGGGAGCTGTCCCTTTCTGCTGGGGCCTGTGGCCAAGCTAGCTCTCTCTCTTGCAGGCATCCCCACCCTCATCGTGCTGGACCCGCAGGGGGAGGTGATCACGCGGCAGGGGCGGGTGGAGGTGCTGAACGACGAGGACTGCAGGGAGTTCCCCTGGCACCCCAAGCCTGTGCTAGAGCTGTCCGACTCCAACGCCGTGCAGCTCAACGAAGGCCCCTGCCTCGTCCTTTTTGTAGGTATGAAGTGCAGCGGGGTGGGGGTAGGGTCAGGGTGGGCAGGACAGGGCGGAACTCTTGGAGGCATGTCTGTCCCTACAGCTTCCTTCTGCCATGGAACAATGCAGAGCCTGGGCCTTTGTCTCTTCCAGCAGCCTTGCTTTTGACCCCAATGATTTATTCATGGCTCTCCCCCTGCAGGAGGTGTTCTGGGAGCTGCTGCTGTGCTTCCCTTCCTAGCTGCTCCCAACTGCCAGCTGGGAAGAATAGGTCAGGCCAGAGATGCCCGGGGTGGGGGGCCCCCTGATGAACAGACCCTTTGTTGGGGAGGAGGTGGGGCTGCACTGCAGCAGCTGCAGGGGCTGGGCCCCTTTGGGCTCAGGCTCAGCCAGGGCTGCTTCCGCTGGTCACCTGTGTTCTGACCAGCTGGCCCCGGGCTGTGGGAGCTGGCCCAGCCTCAGGTGGCACCTCCGTGGCCAACTGCCCCTCTCAGTCTCCCTTGTCTGGCTTGCTGTGGCAGTCGGTGGGTGACTGCTGAGAGAGGCAGGTGGGCACAGGAACGTTTATGCTTGGCTCCCTGCAGCCCCGAGGATGACTGATTCCTTTTGCAAACAGAACAACTGCTGTGCAAGATCCACCGCACCCTCTGCTCTGAGACTTGTTGCTCAGCTCCAACTCCAAGTAATTTTGGGTCCAAGGATCAAGGTTGCCCTTCCCGCTTCAGTGAGGCAGGTTTGGGCATCTGTGGAGCATCCCGCCCCGTTCTCTGGAGGTCTGGTTTGGAGACAATATGTGGACTTAGGGGGATTCTTAAGCAAACTACTTGCAGGCTGGTCTTGTGCTTAGAGGACAGAGGCCACCTGGAGAAAGGTGGCCTTGGGGTTTTCCTGCCTGCTGCAGCTCCCATACCTTTGTCCTGGGGGCTGGGAAACAATTCTGAACTGAGGGGCAATTGGGAACCTCACTGGCCATCTGCAGATGTGGAAACAGGGTTCCAGAGAAGCAAAGCAAGCTCCTAGCATCACAGAGCTGGTTAGATATGGATCTAGAGTGTGTCCCACTCTAGAAAGCTCCTGCACCTTCTGGGTGGAAGTATTCTACTGGCACCTGCTCCCCCTGCCCCTCAGCTCTGCAACTTGGGGGTGTTGGTCTTGTTCTCAGTTACAGGGTTCAGCAGAAGTGAGCCCTGGGGCCCCCAATGTGTGCCTGCTCCTGGAGGCAAGAGATGCCCCACAGGGAGCTCTGGGGAGCCTGGTTGGGTGCTCTGCCTGCAGCAGCCCAGCCCCTCCCAGGTGCGTCTGACTGTTAGCTGTGCCTCCCCACGGCCACCACCTCTGCCATCTTCATTAGGAAGTCAGTGATCCAAGGTCATGGCATCTCATCCTGTGACTGAGAGAAAACCTACCTGGGATCTCAGGTCCTGGCTTAGGGGAAGTGTAGCTTCCCAGGTGGGGTTGTGAGGCATTCAGTGAAAAGGATTTTGTTTGCTTGGAACACCAGTGCTACTCAGTGCTGTGAGTTGCTCCTGGGGGGTGTGGTGCAGAAGAGCGCTGTGCGTGCCAGCGAGCACCTGGGACCCACCTTCCTGCACCCAGGAAGCAAGGCCTGCACCCCCAGGAAGCTCTTCCATTCAAGGGCTACCCCGCTGGGTGGTCAGGCCCTGGACACAGGCGCCCTCAGGAGGCAGCACTTGCTGACAGGCCATCATGTTTCCCGTCTCTCTCTCCCCATCACAGATTCTGAGGATGATGGGGAGTCTGAGGCAGCCAAGCAGCTGATCCAGCCAATAGCTGAGAAGATCATTGCCAAGTACAAAGCCAAAGAGGAGGAGGCACCACTTCTGTTCTTTGTGGCAGGAGAGGTGAGAGCGCAGCTGGGGCCAGAACAGGAGCTGACGTTTAGAACGTGAATGATGGGCTTTTGGGGATGTTGAAGGGTGCCCTGGGTCAGGGGTGATGGTGCTTCTTTCTGGGAGAGCCCACAGACAAATGTGGCGTGGAAAGGTGTGTCATCAGCAGTCACAGAAAACTATTTGCTGCCTTTGCTGCTCCCTCTCTCCTCGCTCAGCAGCTGCAGAGCAGCAGGATGATGCCCTCCCAGCATGGGCTCATCTTCCAGGCTGCTGGGGGGGAGTGGCCACCACCAGGATTGTGGTCAACACTCTACTCCCGTGGGGCTGGGTTCGAACCAGGCTCTTGATGCTTTACAGGGTGTCTGCTGGGTTAGCCCCTCCTCACCAACCTGCCAAGTGGGCTTTTCCCCTTACAGGGATCCCGTGGCAGGCCACAGCTCTGACCTGCAGCTCCCCAGCCAGCACAGGGAGAGTGCTAGGGTTGAAACTGCTGACATCCCCATCTCTTCACTCAAAGCCTGGCCCCTGAAGCTGGGCTGGATGGAGCAGAGGACTTTTCACAGAGAGAGAAGGCTGGGACCTTCAGTTGGGCCGCCTGGCTTGCGGCGGGTGCCTGCCTCCCCCAGGTGGAGGGACCTCCGTCCTGCAGGCATCTGTAGGAAGGCTACCCCTCCCACCCCCAGGAGCCATCCTTCACGCGTGCTCCACCGTCTCCCCCACTCAGCCAGGCTCTGGCAGTAACCTGGTTATTGACAGACACATGTTTTGAAGCCGCTGCCCTCCTTCCTCCCATCTGTCCCTCCAGTTGGTCAGAGCCCGTGCTCATTTCACACTGTGTCTGGATCCTAGGAGAGGGAGCGGCAGCCAGACACCCTGAGACAGCACCCATTCATCACCTCCTCAGTAGCCTCCCTGGCTAAGCCCTGCTGGGCCCCTTGCAGGCAGCTGAAGTCACCCGGCTCAGTGGCCCTGGGGTGGAGGGAACAAAGCAGGTTCACAGGGCCCTGCCCGGGGCTGCATGCGCCCACCCCACACAAAGCACACATGGCGGCTGCTCTGAATGTATTAAATGCTGACCCTTTCCACTGGCTCTGGGAGAAGAGATGGTGCAGAACAAAAAGAGCTGGGGCTGGGGGTGGGGGTGGGGCTGGAGGGCTCCTGGAACTGCTGTAGAAATGTGGCTGAAAAGGAGCATTTGCCGGTTTTCTACATACCAGGCGCCAAGCCAAGCGCTTCCCCTGCACCACCCCAGCTCTCCGGCTGGGAAGTCATCATTACTGTGTCACAGGTGAGGAAGGCGAGGCGGGGGGGGGCGGGGGGGGGGGATGAGCCTACTCCAGTCGGGTGGGCCTCCCCTGGCCCCATGTGAGCTGCTGTAAATCCACGTTACAGGGCAGGAGATCTGGGCTCAGAGAGGGACTCGCCCAAGTCACACTTTAAGTAGGCAGCAGAGAGAGGAATTGGGTGTGAGATCAGTGTGACTTCAGAAGCAGGGCCCTCCTCCTTCTGTCCTGTGGTTGGCAGGTGAATGGGGCCACCCCGCCCTTCCTGTGCACCTCACCTGGGCCCCTGGCCTCGCTAACTCTCGGGTCCAGTTCTCTGTCTTGCCGAGAAGAACGGCAGCAAGGAATGAGGACAGACACCAGTGTCAGGCAGTGACTGAGCGCCCCTGAGCCCAAGGCGCCGGCCCTCTCATTCTACCCAGGGCTAAGGGGGACCCCAGGTTATCTTGATCCTGGCCACTCTGGCAGGCAGAAGTCATCCCTTCTGAAGCCTTGAGGGACATTAGAATTCATCTCCCTATGGTTTGCTCAGAGGGAGAGGGGAGGGGAGGTGGTGGGAATTTGATGTACAGTATTTGTCCAGGTGTCTCCCCCCACTACCCCGTTTATCATGAAGATTGTTTAGTTTCCATGCGGGGCGGGGGGGGGGGGCCTGAGGTAGGTAAACAGTGCCAGCAACGTTGAATCCCCCAGCAGAGTTGGAAAGAGTGTGTTGTCTCTGGGCTGGGAAAACAAGGCGACTACCAATAATCTTCCTAAAGATTTGCCCTTTGGGAAGTTTGTTTCTTTTCTTTTCTTTTTTTTTTTTTTTTTTTTTTTTGGTCTCAGAAACCAGTGACTAAGTTTCATGGTTCTTGCTCGTCAACATTTAAGGCCAGGAACATCCCACACCCTTTCTCGGCAGGGTGACTCGGGGCTTTTCATAGGAAACAGCCCTGGGGTGGTAGGGAGAGTCCGTTTTCTGCTACCTGCCAAAGAAGGTCAAACAGCGTAAAAGGTGATCCCAGATGATCGGCCCCTCACAAATCTTTCTCCTCACCTTTGGATTTCTGTGTTCGCCTTTATACTTCATAAGGCTACGTTAGGGAAATCCCCCTGGACAGTCGCTGGGAATGTGTGGCATAGGGCCAGCTTCCTGCTCAGATACATACAGCGACCCTCGTAAACTTTGGTGGTATTTTTATAGCCCTGTCTTTGCCACTGGTTCTGCGAGGCCAGCCTCCTGAAGCCACACAGTGGGGTGGGGCAGCTCTGTTTAAACACCTTCAGAGCTGAAGTCCAGGTTGGCCTCAGGTAATCCACAGTGGGGCCGCAGATGATTGAGAGTTGATTGCAAAATGAGTAATCGAAGGGCATCACATTTTGGCAAAGCAGAGGACATGTGAAAGTTGCTTTCATGCTAGTAAAGAACAAAGACTTGCCTGGGAGTTTAGGGTGATGCAGAGAGAGAATCTGATGAACCCGCCTATCCCTGCACAAGGCAGGGCAGGGTCCACTGCTCCCTGCTGAGAGAGCCGCGCTTTCCTGGAGGGGGCCCGTGGGGGAGTGGTTCCATTCCGCGCCATCTGGGAACCTGGGCCTGGGGGACTGTCTACTCTTCAGTGAAGACTAATGGGTTCTCTCTCCCTTCTGGTGACTTCCAGGATGACATGACTGACTCCCTGCGAGACTATACCAACCTGCCCGAGGCTGCCCCTTTGCTCACCATACTGGACATGTCCGCCCGGGCCAAGTACGTGATGGACGTGGAGGAGATCACCCCTGCCATTGTGGAGGCCTTTGTGAATGACTTCCTAGCAGAAAAGCTCAAACCAGAGCCCATCTAGGGGAGCTCCGGCCGCATGAGACATTATTTAAAACTGGGTCTTCTCCTCCTTCTCCTCCTCCCCTTCCTTCCCTCCACCCATGGACTTTTCCAGCGTGTCCTGAATCACACAGCCCAAGTGTCCAACCTCTCTGTGGTGCCTTGTTTTCTGCATTAACTCCTCAGCTAGCACCCTAGGGTGCGCGTCCTCTCAGCAGCAGCAGAAGAACCCACCATGTTTGGAGACTCTGCTTGGGACTCCCGGGGCTGCCGTAGCCCAGCCAGAGCCGGGGCTGCGCCTCTGTCAGTCACCCGCTGTCGGAGAAGTGTTTGCCAGGGTGTCCTGCTGAGCAAGCGTGAAGGGGCTGTGCACTGCTGCTCTGGCAGTTCGGTGACACAGGTGGAGCAGGGAAAGGGCCACCGCCTCGTTAGGCCTCAGCTTAGAGCTTCTGGTGAGAAATCCTTTTCTAGGTGATTTAGTCTGTCTTGGTCTAGGGGGGGAAACTCTAGCTTGTCAGTGGATTCTCGGGCAGGGGATCTCGGATCTCAGAGGAAGTTTGTGTTCTTTTCTGGTGAGAAAAAAAGAAATAGCTACAGCAATGATTCATGGAGTAACTGCTTCCTTTGATTGAGCTGCTACCATGAAATAAGAGCTCCTCATTCCTTCCTTATCACTTTCTTCCTTGATCTTGACCTTCTCTAAGTTTATGCCTTCTCATATGAACAGCCCCTACTAACTCAGAATTTTGTTAATAAATTCTTCCCCTTGGACATCTTCCCAAGAAGATGCGCTTGGCCATGGTTCTTAGAGGAGCACCACCTCTTGCCAGCACAGATCTGACTCAGCCCAGCTCTGGGCCTGGGACCGCCAGAGCTTGCTGAGTGCTTGGGCCCCCCTTTGGATACTCTTCCCTTTTCTTTTCAAAGCAGAACTAAAAAAGAGACAAATTACCAGAAGCCTGGCTTTTTCCTAAGAACCTGCAGAAAGAGCTGTGCCCTGGGGTGGGAGGGCGGGCAGAGGACACCTCAATGGACAGGAGGCCTCAGATCCACTTTGCCTGGTAGCTCACCTCCTTATTTGGGCTGAACTGAGCACAAAAAGTAGAGTAATGTCTGTGTTCTCAGGAGTTGGAAAGGAGGGCTTTGCCTGGGGACATGCAGGTGTCCACCTCTCCCAGCCGGGCGTCAGGGTCTTGAAAGCAACCCCAGGCCTTACCCTTGGCTCCACTCTCAGTGCTCAGCCAACCAAGACCTTTCATTTGGAAAACGCAGCCCCCCAATTTAGCTGTAACACTCTTGCTCTGGGCTGAACTGGATTGTTGATTTGTAGGTCAGAGGTAAAAAATTAGTTGGTAATCAGACTGTTACTTAATGTCACCAGCCTGAAAATGCAGTCGCCTCATAAATAAAGCAGGCATCTCTGGGCTTTATCAACCACTTGGCCTTTCCTGTCCTTAATAACAAAAATCTTGCTTGTGGTGCTGTGCCCTCTTAGGAGGTGGGCAGTGGGGGATGGGAGACAGGAGGTCCTCTTGATTTTCACTGGATACCTGGTAACTATGTGTCAGAACCCTGAGACCTACTGCGGCCATCTGTCAAATCCTCCGGAAGTGGGGAAGCTCGGAAGTGGGGAAGCTCGTTTGGATCAGAGCATCAGAGGCAGGTCCCTGCTGGAGTTCTGGCTGCCCTCTCTCCTGGATGGACTCACTACTGCAGGCAGTAGACTCTCAGATTAGATATCCTGGTGGACACACGTGCTCATTCCCTCCCTGTAGGAGAGCAGGTGCTCTGAAGTCAGAGAAGTGTGGGTGGGGAAACACAGGACCCCTGCCTGTCTCCCTGTGAAGAATGGGGTGGTAGTTGGAGACCCTCAAACCACCTCTATCTTAGGACCAGGGGCTTCTCTGGGAAGCTGCCAGTGCCTCCCTTGGGAGCTAGGGTGAGGACAAGTAGAGGTTCACCTTGATCAGAAGATGGGCAGGATTTCTGTTTGTACCCTGTATCATGAAGACCTTGGAAGAAAGGAGGTCTCATAGCAGCTACTTCTGGGGTGGAAGGAGCAAAGTCCAGCAAGGAGTCCCTGGAAGTCATTGCAACAGAAAAGTTAGTTCATCTGATCCTTCTACGGCCCGTACAGGGTTGACTGAACTGCTTGCCACTGTTGTCAACCAGATCCTTGACACCAGGCTCCCCCTTTTAGAGTGGGTGTGCAGGTTAGTAAAGATCACTGGGAAGGCTCGCTAGGAAGGTGTGTTAGGTTTATATAATGGCAACTTGGGAGGGGGGGAAGCTGGGGAAGGCACGGCCGGTGCCAGTGAAATGTCTTGATAGTGCTAGAGACCTTAAAGGTGATCGATGCAGCGAAGTGGGTGGCTTCTTCATTTCTACTAAGCACCTCCAAAATACCTTAAAATTTTTGTTGCTAATTGGAAGCAGGCTACATCGCCAGCTGCCGAGGAGATGCGGAGCTGCTGGGTACTCGAGGGTTTCTGACAGCAGCTAAGGAAACTGTGCCCTGCAGGGTGAGGCAGGATGGTAGCTGTAAAAATGCCACCCTGGGGTCCCAGGTTTGTGTTCACCACTACAACTTCCAGATTTGCTTCTACAGTTTTCACAACAGAGATGAGATTTTTTTCCCCTACCTGTCCCCAAGAATAAAGATCTGCCTAAGATAAAAGGTATGTTTGGGATTGGTGTTACAATGGGAAGCTGCAAATGCCAGAGGGCAGCTGTTAACCAGCTTCCTCTGCCTCCCCTCCGTGTGGGTCCTTGACATTAATGGCGCAGGGAGCCGGTACCGCTCTTCTGGCATAGGCCAAGCTCCAAGTGGTGATTTTCAGCCAGACTTTGTTTTTTCCTGTTGCCTAATTAAAGACACTGAAAAGCTGTTCTCTCCTGCTGCTTTCTTCTAGGGCAGCAAAATGAATTCTGCAATGATGTAAAGACACAGTAGGACATGGTCCAGGAACAGATCCGCCAGATCTAATAAGCTGTTGCACTGTCACCTCAGGGAGAAACCACACGTGTGCACATGCACATGTGGAAGGACTATACACTTTAGTGCTGGGAGGGACCTGAGCAAGTGTCCGGTCCACGGTCTTCTGGTCACACGGCATGGTCATGCACACATTCTATTTACTGTCACTTCCCCTGGACTGGGCAGGTTGTACTTGCCCATTAGGACCAGGACGCCACCGCAGGACCGCGGGGAGGCCCAGAGTGCTCTCTGCAGCTCTTCTCGACGTGCTGCTTTGTGAACCGGCTGGCAGAGGCCCAGGCTAGGCTTTCAAATTCACCCTGAAGTTCTGTTAAAGCAAGTACTTAGCCCACATCCCTCTGCTGATACCAATAGGGACAAGAGCTCCCCCTGGGGAAAATTCTTTGGGGGACAAATAGCTGTTGTTTATTAGCTTCGTTATTGGTGCTAACGGTGCATGTGCAAAGGGTGAAATACTTTCCAGGAAACAAAAGGCTTGTATGTAGAATTTTATATCGGGTCTACTTTATGGCTAGGGTTTCTCCTACAGGGAGTAGGACATTAGGATATTCTACACACACCTTATGTGAAAGCACGAAGTAAGTATGTTTCAAGACATGTCTCACCCCCTCAGTGGAGTACTTCCCAAGCCAGGAAATGTCATTAACTTTGAGTAGGACTTATTCTGAGGGACTGTTAAGTTTCCATCAAATAATGTGCCAAGGCATGAAAGCCTGTCCCCAGGCCAAGAGGCCACTGGGAAGCACGAAGGAGACAGACAGCTTCAAGTCTGGATTTGTGAGTGCTCGTGCCTCACACAACGAAGTCACCCACATGGCCCAGGATGCAACAGGAGGCAGGACCTCAGGACCAGGGCCATAAAGTAGACCTCTGGAAATCAGAGGATAGGGGGGCAACACCCAAACAGCTGAGAGCCACTCTGCCAGCTCACAGTCAGTCAGTGTGGGGTGCAGGGGATGCCTGGAGGCCAGACCCCGCAGCAGCCACATCACCTCCCAAAACTTTGTTCCCTTCTTGCATTTTGAGGAAGCAGCAATTTTGGTGATAGTCCTCTCCATAAGAGGGTTCAACTGAAAAAAAGCTGCTTTTCCCTACAAACAAATGTAGAAGGACAGAACTGACACCATCTGTAACGTGTTCAGATTTCTTGCTTGCACTTGGCCTTTGAGCAGCAGCCCCAGCTGCTCTCAGCTGCTTCAATGTAACACAGCCACCTAGTTCAGAAACTCATCCAGAGCAGTCATCCCAGCTCATCCATTCATTGGGCTTCTAGCTTATTACCTCTCAGTATTAATTGATAAAAATAAGACCTTGAAGTTTTGAAGGTGTCCAAATGAGTGTTTCCTAAACAATTAAAAGCTGAGCCAGTCAGATCTGCTCCTGCAGGAGGATGGAGGGGGCTCAGCCAAGCAGGGAGCCCTGGGCCCTGCAGGGCAGCTGGGGATTTTCAGCACTAGCCCTGGAACCCTGGGTGAGGTGCTGTTTTGGAGTCTTCGGTGGCAGAATGACAAAAGTGGAGCTAGATGCAGCTCAGCTTGGATGGTGGTGACATCTGGTGTTGCTGTGGACCCTGGAGCAAGTGCTCAGTCCCAGCTGGGACCTCAATGTGGGATCCTGCAGCTGTGACTGGGGGCAGGGAAAAGGTCTCAGCTCCACCTGCCCTGGGTTGCCAGTGTGACTGGGGATATCCGCATTTGCCCAAAGCTGCTTTCTCAGAGGCTCCATTCAGAAGAAGTTACGCTAGTTTGTTTTTGCTGTGACCACTTCTCATTTGTATGCATTTTCTCCTTCTTTTGGTTCCACTGTCCTCACATACTTCAGATTCTGCCTGGAGAATGAGTGACCATCTGGATGACTCTCCAGCTTCAGCACCTGTAAGCACAAATGGCTTGCAAAGGCCCCATGGTGGAGGGAGACTCTTCACTCCGCCTTCTTTTTCAACTAAAACCCAGAGAAAGTCCCCACCCTTCCAGTCAGGGTTAGGAATGGTTTTGAGGCATGGCTGCCACCTTGCGGCAGAAATCGTATTACAGCTATGCTCAAACACAAAGGCAAGGGGCAGCTTGGCCCCTTGGCCAACCTGACAGCCTCCCTGTCAGCCAGGCAGTATTTTGCTTATCAGATACTGCTCGGTTTTTATTTCCTGGGAAAATGGTGACAGACAAATGTTGGCCTCAAAATTGAGAAGAATTCAAGATAGCAATTTTCCAATATTACTCTGCACAAGAATTTCACTTCTTCCCCTGTAAGTCATTTTAAAGAAAGGAAAATTCCCCCTCCCCTGTTAAATTACACCCACAAAAATAAGAAAGGAACTCCCAAGGCATAGTACTATGTAAGCCACTGACCGCAAAGTGAATGCAATGTAGATTTCATTTCCATATTCCACCCAGGATAAAATAGGCTTAGAGGTACTTGCCAGGTATATGCTGTTTTACATTGTTTTTCCAAACAAGGACAAGGTCTAGGGTTTGTTGTTCTTTCACTGCTTTTTATTTTGTAACAAAAATCAGCAGGAACAGTGACGCAGGGACAGAAACTGCGGGTTGGTTTCATGCTGAGCACCACCTTCCTTTCAGTGATGTTTCTGGAGCACTTTTTCAAGGTGCTGAGACCAAATGTCAGCAGAGGAGTGGTCGTTTTCTGGGCTGCCTCCCAGACTTAGCCTGTTGGTGTGATGGGCAGTGTGGCCGGCAGACTGGGCCCAGCCTTCAGGGGCTCATCTACCCTCTAAAAGCGGACAGTCAATCTGTGGGCCACTTGCAGAGGACATTTGTATGGGGCCCTAGGCAGGTCCAGGTGGGGGGGCACCAGAGCAGCAGTTCCGGTCTGTAAGCCTGGGAGAGCATAGGCTAACCAGAGACTGTTCCTGCAAAAACCCCTCTCCTCAAACACGCCAAAGCAAATCCCACCCTGCCACCTGGGGCATGACTCTGCTTGATCTTTTGGTTCTCTTAAGAGGAAATTCAACCAGGACCTGGGGCAGCCGAAGGAGAAGGGGGATCACAGCTCCTCTCGGGCATGCCGGCAACTCGGCCTCCCTGGAACGAGCAGCGGAAGGGCTCCCAAGGAACCCTGACCACTATAGGAGCCACTGCACAGAAGGGATGCAGTAAAATGACACCGCCAGTGTCCTTCGTCGTCCACGACTCTGACCACATTCTCCGCGCTTGCAAAGGCATTGCATGAAGTAGGCTCCATGCTTCAGTCCCACCTGCCCTCCACACAGTGACTTAAAACACAATGATTACCACCTGCATCCGCCCTCATGTTCCAGGCTACATCCAGCTGGCCCCTGATAAGTGAGGATCTGGCTAGCTCTTGTCCCCTGGGGGTTTGACAGAACAGCAGGGTCTTGCTGCAGTGTTGTGGGCCTAGGGGCCCAACTTCACATCCTCAGAACCTCAGCCTCCCTCCTGTCACAGCAGCCAGGAATACTGGCGTTTTCCTAAGCAGTTCTGTTCCTCTGTGCAAGAGAGAGGCTTAATATAAGTAACTCCAGTCACTAAGTTTAACCAAGTGTTCAGGAAGTGAGTAAAAGGGGTAAAGCTTTCCCCTTTAACAGATGCAGGGTTAAGCTGAAGATTGTAAAACTGTTGTCCTCCTTTCCTCAACAGAGTCCTCAAAAAAGGTATCTGCAGAGGTACTAAGAACACATACCACCACCCAATAGAGCAAGTTGCTTCTACCAGCTGCTTCACCAGAAATGGGGGGACCGAGTTACACGTACACAGTGGCTGTAAGTCAGGGCCTGAGCGAACAACTGCAGAGGCCGACAGAGCTGAGCCGCAAGAACAGCTAGCTACTGGGGGCCATCACCTGGGGCCATCACATCTACCTAAAAAATCAGGGGAAATGGGAGAGTTCAGAAGAATTCTGACCTTTGAGAATAGGCAGAAATCCTTTAAGGGAAATTATTTTTCCAGTAACCAACAGCACTGTGCCTACCTGCTGGGGAGCCACCATTACTAACTCTGTAGGAGGAGCTGGAGACAACCTCAAACCAAGGATGACTTCCATGTCCCTTCTCAGTGGCAACTCCTGTATCTGCTTAAGGGTCCGCCCTTAACCGCAGCTGTCTCTTCGCTTCGAACAGCAGGATGCTGGCGGCCATGGCTGAGTTTAGGCTGTCCACGCCCGGCACAACAGGGATCAGCAGCCGCTTACCCCCGGTGCTCTCGGCCAGCTGCAAGGACTCCAGGCTCACGCCATGGGTCTCCCCACCTATGACCACAGCTGCTGGTGCCTCTGCCCAGTCCGAGTCGTAACTCTGGACCTCAAGTTCAGGGAGCCAGCCTTTACCGGCTCCAGTTTCTAGAACCTCTTCCTCCTCTTCCTCATACTTGTGCAACTTTGAGAGTTGTCGGTCACATATCCAGCCATGGTCACTAGCTTTCTTAGACATGTGGGCCTGGGCATAAAGGCCACAGTTGTCCGCCACGTAGACACGGGTCTCGGGAGGCAAGTGATTGGGTACCGACTCCCAGTCCAGGTTGTTGATGACGGGCACCTGGAAATGCGCACCCATTCCCGCCCGCAGCACTTTGGGCTCCCAGGCATCCACACAGCCTAGAAAATAGAAGAGAGGATCCAATTTAGATTACAAACCTTCTACCCTGGTCGGGCAGCTCAGCTGGTCAGAGCATCGTCCTGATACACTAAGGTTGTGGGTTTAATCCCTGGTCAGGGCACATACAAGAAGTAACCAATGGATGCATAACTACTGCAACAACGAATTAATGTTTCTCTCTCCCCGCCCCCTTCCTTTCTCTCTAAAATAAAAAAATAAAAATTTAATAAAAATAAAAAACTTAAAAAAATTACAAACCTTCCCAGACAAAGGGATTATGGAGTAAATCAGCTTAATGGTAATCAGGAATCAAAGCAAAAAATGTCCTACTGTAGCCTTCACCATTACTGGCAATGTCCAGCAAAGGGACTGTAAGAGGAAGTCCTGCGTATGAACCTAGTTTTATTCATCCCTTCAACGTTCCCCATATACACCTGCCAGGCACTGTGTGGGAAGGTGAAGGGCATTAAAGTCCCCAACCCTAAGGAACTCGTGGTACAGAAGAAACACGAATAGGGTAGCAGAAAACCCTTGCGCAAAGCGGGACTGCCAGGAAGAACATCTCAGAGAACTGGACACTGAGCTAGACCTCGAAGGACAGGAGGGCCCTGCCTGAGAAAGGCCCAGGAGAAGGAAGTACCACAAAGGGAGGAGTGGCACTAAGTACGGGGTGCCGGGAAAACCAACGGGCAAGTGTGGTGAGAAACAAGATGGGAGGCAGGCGGGGACCAATGGAAAGGAGGCTGGGGGCACGGGGTATGAGGGGCTTCGGGTTCTCTCCAGGGGACAACATACTGACACTGAGGTATTTTAAAATCCCCTCCCACACACCCGCCCCCTAAGTTCTAATAGGCATTTTGTCTCAACTGTTAGGCAAGTCTGTTTGGAACCAAGCTTACTACTCCTCCTTTCTAATGAGACAGAAAAGAAATGTAATGAGGCTAATTTGTGTGTGGGGGGGGGAGGGAGGGGGTGACTTCCGAAGCTAAGGAAAACATCAGAATTTCCTAATTGCGCTCTATTGAAATCATTCCTTTCACAGGATTCAGAACACCGAAGAGTTAGAAAGGTATCACAGACCCAGCAATCTGGGAATTCAAGATTATGAAAAACTTGAAACCAAGTGTTAAAACTGGCATCTATTTCTTTTCCTCAATGCAGTTTTTTCTTTAATGACCTAGCAGGTGTAGAACTAGTTTTAACAGATAATCAACATTTACTGAATTACTATGTGCCAGGTATGGTATTTTACGCTAAGTATTTTATGTGCATCAGGTCACTTAATCCTTAAAATAATCCTACCAGGAAGATTATTATACCCACTTTACAGGTGAGGAAAGTGACACTCAAAATGTGCTCAGAGACATGTAACTGATAAGGGGCAGATCCAAGGTTCGAACCCATGTAAGTCTGCCCACAAGGCCAGCTCACTTACAAGCAGCCACCAGTCCATGCAGCCCTGTGCGCCTTACCTTTGGTGAGTAAGACTTTGCTGCAGCCTGCCCCAGCAGCAGATCTCAGAACTGTCCCCAGGTTCCCAGGGTCACGGAGATTGTCACAAATCAACAGTAAGGGCAGTGAATGGTGAAGCTGAGTCTCTGGGAATGTCATCCTAACATGGTCAGGTTTGGCAAAAATCCCTGAGGAAACAAAACAGGGAGTATACTTGTCTCATGTGGACATGGGGGATAATTTGACTTTTCCTTTACTTACCACTTTTTATATTCTTTTTTTTTTTAATTTTTAAAAATTTATTTATCTTTAGAGGGGAAGGGAAGGAGAGAGGAAGATAAACATCAATGTGTGGCTGCCTCTCGGCCTGCAACCCAGGCATGTGCCCTGACTGGGAATGGAACTTCGATCCTTTGGTTCACAGGCCTGCGCCCAATCCACTGAGCTACACCAGCCAGGGCCACTTTTTATATTCATAATCTCGTGAATACATTCCAATTGGAATTCAAACATAAAGTCCTACCAGTGATCCCCCATGTAACTGCTATCAATCTTGGACTGTATCCTATTCTCTCAGAACTGTTCCATGCAGCTGCCTACATATACATACATCCACCCATACATAGGTGCTTTTATTCTTTTACACAAGAAGAAATCTTACTCTGTGTTAGTCTGTAATCTTATCTAACTCTATCACATGTCTTGGAGAACTTAACATGTCAATGCGTTCAGAGCTACCTTATTCTTTTCACTGCTACGTTCCTGTGTAACTTAAATGCACCACATTTAACTCTCCCTCAACTGACATGTAGACTGTCTTCAGTTTTGTCCGTTATAAACAACCTTGCAATAAACAACCCTGAACGGCTCTCTGTGCATACGTCCAAATAGTTCCCCAAGAAAAACACCTGTAAGTGAAATGAACAGTGTGTGTGCACAATTAATGTTAATTGATGCTGCCAAACTGCCCTCCCCACAAGTCATTCTAGTTCACTCACACCAGGAACGCACAAACGCCCGTGCCTACCCTACCAGTGAAGGCAGTGGAATGGTAGCAGGCATCTGTGCAGTAAAAAGATCCTCTGCTGAAAAGTCACAGCCACCAGAGCATTCAGCGGGGCAGGGAGCCTTAGAAATCCTTTAACCTCTACTTGAACTGCAGTAGTGATGAGAACTCACTACTTCTAGAGGCCCCACTTACATAACTAGATTTTAGAAGTGTGACAGGTAGTGCTAGAGCTTATCTATTGCTCCCTTTACCCCCCTACTCAAATTTGAAATAAGACAGGATAAGGACATGCCGAATAATATGTATTTTTAAAAGCCCTGAAATCACTAAAACAGTCAGAGCAACGAAGGGGCTACAGAGGTCCAGGACGGGCTGGCCACAGCACGCATACCCAAAGTGGCAAGCATGGTAAAAATGAGTGATGCTTTCAATGCAGCATGGAATAGTGATCAGGGATAGCCAGTAAGAGCAGAGTTACTTAGAGTGCATGGGAAACTTCAGTAGTCCAAGTCCTCATCCTAGGGGAGAGTTCTGAGCACGCAGGCACCAGTTCCTGTGACTTGCTGGGTTATAGAAACAAGACAGTCCCCAGAATTTTCTCTCCCAACTAATAATGGCACAGTGAGCCCACAGGCACAGGGAATACACAGGTACACAGGTACGATGGGCCTGGACTAAACATCAGAATCTTGAAGATAGCTCCACCTGAAGATAACTGTGGCTTACTACCTAAGGGAAACCTCTACATGTACCACCATTCAGTTACAATGTCAAAAAGGAATAAAGAAATTAGTCTTTCCATATTTAAAAAAAGCTTTCTAAGTGCTAACAGACATCACAGTTACATAAACCTGGTTAGATACAACCAAATGAAGACAAGGTTTCCTGTTCAATGGGCTAACCAGGCCAATGAATTGCAGCTGACTGCTCAGATCTGCTTCCAGGAAAGGGGAATCAATCATAGGTTTTGCCCCACTGTTAGAGGTTTTGAGGAAATGGATGGCTAAATATTTTGATAAACATTTTCTTAATTTTTAGTTGGACATTAAAAGTTGAAGAAGTGACCTAAAAAAAAAAAAAGTGTGAGGAATGAAGAGCCAGAATACAAATGACAACGAAACACTGGCTTCAGTTTCCACTAAAAATACTTTAAGATGCATAATTTATATAAGATTTGATGACTGTATTTTTCTGGATATCTTAGGAAAACATTAGGCAGTAACATTTTGAACTTGGTTTAAATAAAATCTGTTAACCTAAGACACGTATAAAACAATAATCCCAGGTGTCTACTTCCATGACACACTGTATAACCACTGACCCATTATTCCTTGTGGTGTTACTAGGTCGGACCAATCCTTGATATCCTCAAATTTCACCTTAATGAGGCTGACACCTTTCAGCTTATCAATGGGTAGCTCCTTTAGGTACTCCACGCGACTAAAGAAGAAAACTTTGGGCACAGCACCAGCCTTGAGAGCGTCTGCAATCAGCCTGCGACCTTCCAGCAAGATCTTCCCCTGCTTTTCCCGAAATGGCCTGGACTTAACTATGGTCATTACAGTGCTGTGGGTGGAAACAGACTAGTCGTTACCAAACATCCCAGACACAGAGACAGAAACAAACTTATTCCGAGAAACTTATCCTGCTCCGCGCATAACAAAAACCAGCGGGTGGCACCGGAGTAAGTCTAGAGGTTAAGGACCCGCAGCGAGGCGGGCAGAAAAACAGGACCGCCCCACAAGCTTTGGGAACACATCACCTCAGCCTTTTGTCCCCAGGCAAAGCCTTATCATAGCGAAGCCCGGACTCTTCCCAAGTGCTGGGCTCCTGCGACGCGGGCGCCGGAGGCCGCCGCTGCACTCGCGGGGCGTGGAGGCTGCCCTCGGCCGCCGCCTTCGGGGGCTGCTTCCCGGGACCGGGCTTCCGTTCCGCCGCCTGACCGGACGGAAGCAACACTTTCACCGGGCTCCGCCGCAGCGCCCGGACCCAGCGCCGGGCGGCCAGGTCCCAAGTATGGGCCACCGGCAGCAACGGTCGCGTGGGCCACCGCACGCCCTTCACTAGGATAGCCATTTTCCCCGACGCCGTGGGCTGCGTCACGAAGGTGAGCCGGCGACGACCAATGACGCCACTGGGCTGTAGTCGACATCTCTGGGCGGGGCGGTGCTGGGTGCGGGACGGGTGCGTGGCGCTGGTGGTCATGGCGACTCGCCGAGCACTGCACTTCGTATTTAAAGTGGGAAACCGTTTCCAGACGGCGCGTTTTTATCGTGATGTCCTGGGGATGCAGGTGGGCGGGGCCGCGGGGGACTTGCGCGTGAGGGTGGCGCGGGCGGCTGAGCCAGACCGGGCCGAGAGGGGACAGAAATGAGTTTCGGCCGGAACCCGGGTGTCCGACTTTAGTCCCAGAACTTCCCATTAGCTTTGTCGGGTTTTCAGCTTCAGGAAGAGTTTCGAGTCCTGGTTGTGTTAGATGGCTTTTAGAAGGGGACGCACGCTTATTAATCGCCGACTATGTGCTCATACACATTCTTTCATTTAAATTCATTCACAAATAGAAATTGTATATTGAGCTCCTGCTATTATGGAGGTTCCAGTCTAAAGGGAAGGCCAGTAACTAAACAAAAAAATCCAGCGAACAATAACTCAGCCTCTTTGGGTTTGGAGCCTTTTGGTCTCGATAATCAGCATATTTCAGAGCTCTGTTTGTCTCGGGGATGGTTTTAATAGTCTCTAGGATACTCAGCCTCTCTGGGCGAATGCTGCGACTCTCCTCTTCAGCAGTCCAGATCTAGGTGTGAAGTAGGAACACAGTCTCCTCTGCTACACCCGGAAGGTGCCTCTCTGCAGCCCTGAGCAGCCATGTGAAAGCTATTGGGGAGTTGCTAATGAGCAAGGACTGCAGAGGTGCAGGAGTCCGGTTTAACATAGAGAGTGCAGAAGACATGGGAAGCAAATATACTATCTAGTTTCACCGTGCTATGTGAGGTTGGGTAACAAAGATGAAAATAACTTTGATTAAAGCTGGATTGGGATGGAATGGGGGTGGGAATTGGATTTGTACATAGCTAATAGTAACAGAAGTAGGAATTTGATAAGTGGTAGAAAACCACAAAGCTTCAGGAAGTACCATCTATGAACTAGGAAGTGAACCTTCTCCAGACCTCAAATCTGCCAGCCCCATAATCTTGGACTTTCAGCCTTCAGAACCGTAATAAAGAAGTTTGTTGGTTATAAGCCAAAAAGA
The DNA here is from genome assembly GCA_004027475.1 of Anoura caudifer. NCBI lineage: Eukaryota > Metazoa > Chordata > Mammalia > Chiroptera > Phyllostomidae > Anoura > Anoura caudifer. The sequence goes on along the minus strand of PVKU01003544.1, from coordinate 9,944 downwards.
AAGAGAACACCCAAAGCTCTCCTTTCATGTGTAAGTGTTATCTACTATTATCAAAGTACAACATAAGGAGAGACTTAACTCCAACCTGGGGTGGTCAGAAATAATTCGTGCAAGCTTTGCATTTGAGTTGATGTCTAAAGATAGGATTTCCACAGACCATGTTTAGAGGGAGTAATAGAAAAACTAAAGAGCCAGCACAAGGGTAGGTATGTTTGGGGAACACCCAAAGACACCTAGTTTTATGTGCCTATAGCTTGGATTAATTAGTTAAAATTGAGGAGGTAGGATGTTAGTACAAATAGGCTGGAACCACTTCCGGTAGTACCTTGAATTCTGTGCTAAGGAATTTAGAATTTGTACCACAATGAGTAGGGAGCCTCTTGCATTTTGGAACAGAGCAGTGATGTGATCAGAGCTGTACTCTACAGACCTGATTTTACAGTGGTGTTGATGTAAGAAACGTCCGAGCCTGTAGAGAATTTTTATTATAAGAGTTTATTTAAGCCAAACTGGCACAGTGCTGGGAAGGAAGATCTCAAATGCTCCAGAGAATGACAGTTTTGCAGTTTAAGGAGGGAACATAAGGAAGAGTACACGAAGATGGGAGAAAACAAGATGTGGGGATTGGATTACAGGATAGTTAACGAGATCTTGTGTGCTCTTGAGGACGGTCCTGCTTCTGAAGGGTATGAAAAAGAGGAGTTTAAGGTGTGTTAACCTAGATGCACAGAAACAATGGACAGGGCTTGCTTAAAGCAAAAATAAACTTTTTAAAGAAGTTATGTGCCTGGAGCAAGATTACCTACCATACTTGCCCAGTTAGAAATTCATGATCAGATCACCTTGTGAGGTTACTTTTAGCCACTGGACTTGTCAGATTTAATATAGAGCCCCCTTTTTTTGTCCACAGTGGTATTAATGAAGGAGATGAATAAAGATTTTTAACTGCATTTTTAAAATATTTTATGTACACCGCTAGCATTCTGCGGTAAGGTCGGTGTCTTGAATTATTCACTCACAGAAGTTCACTTAGTCCAACTAATGAAGCTTATGCCCTTCATGTACTAAGGAAAACACAGGTGGCACGTATTGAGGCTGTATTTCTGGATCAGACCGTGCGCGCAGGCCTGGGCAGATGTGGCAAGAACCAGGACCCCGGTCGACATCTCTTGGTTGGCTCCAGTAGAGCTGCTGATGACCCATCTTCCTCTCTGGTGCAAGGAGGCAAAAGGAAAGAGCTCTAAATATGATTTTGAATAGTCTGTGGGGGAAGTGATAGAAGCTTGAGCTGGGGCAGTAGTAGTGAGAATCAAAAAAAGAAAATAGAAACTGACACATTGAGAGTCTATTGTGTACTAGGTTCTGTGCTGTAATAAATTATCCATTTTCACAACCTATTAGGAGACCCAGATCTGAAGCAACAGTCCCAGGGTTACACAACTACTAGGTGACAGCTGGAATTTCATGTCAGACTTTTCTAATGCCGAAGGCCACTTTTTTGCTATGTAGCACTGCTTCCCAGTCTGAGGAGATTTTGCAACTGTGCTTGGTTGACTGGCCCTTGGTGTCAAGCTCTTCTTCCTCACCTCAACTACTTCTAGCCTGGGAAAGATATAAAGCTTACTACCTTCTGTTTGTTTTACAAGTAAAGCTTACAAATGATAATGTCTGTGTTTTGATTATTTTAGCTTGTGCTGACAATGCTGTGTGTAGAACTAGTAAAACTTTACCATTTACTCTGATTCCCTTACCAGATTCTGCGGCACGAGGAATTTGAAGAAGGCTGCAAAGCTGCCTGCAATGGGTATGACACCTTATTTCTTAAAATCTCCTTCAGGCTCTGAAAACCCCTGGAGAACACAAAGTTCCTCAAAGTGGCATAAATGAAGGAGGCAATAAATTGGGCAACTTCCGGAATGCAAATAAGTATATGCTGTGGGTGAAACAATGTCTTATCAAGTATCTCTTAAGCTTAGTAGCCATGGCAAGCTGGAAAATTCCAAAGCCTGGGGGGACTTCCATGCTTGTTGATGGATATGCAAAAAAATTAAGGTCAGCTTGGAGGACTGCCTTTATAGGATTCTGTTCCCTACTTTAGAGAATAGGTAAATGAGTCTTTTCCTCAGGTAAGTGCCAGCCAGACGGTCTCCGGAGCTTTTGGTGATAGGGTGCATGCACACTGTCTACAGCTGCTCCTAGCTGCAGCTGAGGTCATCTCATCCTTATGGGTACTTAAGACCAGAAGGGGCTTGCCCACCTCGCTGTCCCAATAGTTCTTTGGGGGAGGCCTGAGGCAGATTTTGTCTGAGGTCACTGGATTCATTTACTTTCCTTTTCCTAGGCCTTATGATGGAAAATGGAGCAAAACAATGGTGGGGTTTGGACCTGAGGATGATCATTTTGTTGCAGAACTGACTTACAATTATGGCATCGGAGACTACAAGCTTGGCAATGACTTTATGGTAAATATCATTTTGTTCTAGACTTTTGGCTGCACTTTTTATTGAGGTCACTGATACAGCTTAGGTATGTTAACTGCTGAATGGATGGCCTTTTGGAGTAGTTTAGTGATTAGTTTTATGATGTTTTCTATTTAAAACAAAACTGCTTGGATACCCTGGCTTCAGGATGAAATGTGTTCTTCCCATGGTTTGGAATCAAACCCAAGACATAGAGACATCTTGGAAGGAGACAGAACACCTCTAGAGGAATGATGAACCTCGAGAGGTAAAGGGCCAGAGTCATCAGTCTGGTCAGGTCCTGATCACCTTCCAGAGAAGTGTTCTCTCTGGAGTGGACATTAAGATTGGTCTGGGCCGTCACAGCCGGTCCTAGTCGGAGAAGAATCTGAGGGGTTTTAGGGTAAGGAGAAGAATGCATTTAAGAATTCCAGTTATCGTGCACCTGTTACAAGAACGGTATCAGCCATTTATTAAACAGTCACTACGTGCCTGCTTAGAATGCCACTGGGACCACATACGTAGAGAGAGAGGAGTGACTAATTTTTACTCAGAATTTACTGAGCAAATCTGCCTTTTGCTAGATATTATTTTGGTCATTTGATCTCACTATTCCTATTTAACTCACGTTAAATGTCCACTACTTAACTCATATTAAAATAATGATATCTAGATAGAAGTTTTTATGAGAATCAAGTGTCTACAAAGTGTTTTATAAGTGGAAAGGACTGCTCAGATTCAATATTAATATATTTGCTTTTCTCTTTGTCTCTCTTCATGCCTCTCACTGATGTATTCATTTAACAGATAGCGCCATGTACCTCGTTAGGTCATGGGGGTACACCAGAGAGTAAAGCACATTCCCTGGCCTGAGGAGCTTCCTGTCTGGTGGGGGAAACCAGTAAAGACACAACAAGAATGCAGTGTGATAAGTGCTAAGATTAGGATAAGAACAGGGGGAAGTGGGGACACATGGGATAATTCCCAGCCTGTCCCTGGAGAGGTGAGGGTTCAGGAAAAGCTTCCCAGAGGTGACATGTGGGCTGGTGAGCAGAGCTGGGATGGGGGTGAGATGAGTGTCCAGAGCATGCGCACTGACCTGGAGGTGAGAGGGACCATATCACTCAGAACTATGAGCAGTACAGTCTGATGGGAGCTTAGTGTGTGAGGAAGAGAGTATGTCGAGTTGGGGCTGAAGAAGTAAGCTGGGGCCACATCATAGTAAGATGTTTTTTAGACTTTATTCTTAAAGCAGAGGGAAACATTTTTAAGCAGGGGAGTGCCATAGTATTTGTGATGTGCAAGAATCCACCTGGCTAGGGCATGGAAATTGGGTTGGAAGGGAGCGAGACTAAAGAGCAGAAACTAGATCATAGAATACGGTAAGTGACCAGCAGCTCCTTAACTAATGTAGTAGTGAGAGCTGGAGAGGAGTGGAGGAACTTGAGAGATATTTAGGAGGTAGAGTTGATAGGGTTTGGTGATGGAGTGTATGCAGAAGTTCCTTTGTGTTTCTCCTCATCTCTTTATGCTCCAGATTTAAATCAGGGAGAGAAAAAAGAGCAAACCCATCTTGGTGCCATCATCATTTAACTGGCTCAAGTCACATGGTGATTGGTGGGACCACAGGTGCTCGGGTCATGTGGGTAGAAAACAGCTTGACAGCTCCACCACGGTCTCCCTGAGAAACTTTGGTACTAAAAGAGCCCTGATGAAGAGTGCTGTCTATGCTTCCCAGTTCGTGGAACAAAAAAAGAAAACAGGTTAATTAGAACTGCCATATATATAAAGAACTCCTATACATTAAAACGAAACAGATCAACAGCATAATAGTTTTTTTAAAAGGGCAAAAACTGTGAACAAATAGTTCACAGAAATTAGAAATGTCTCTTAAACATTGATAAGATGTTCAGCTTCCATGCTGCCATTGGTCACCTCTCAGATGGGCAAAAATGCAGTGTGATTACATACCAAGGTAGGAAGGGGGTTGGAAAACTGCTTCTCTTACACATTGCTAATAAAGGTGTAGATCAGTACACCCTCAGCCTGGCAGTACCAAAATCATTCATTCATTCATTCATTCATTCTTTGACCTTGTAGCTTCACATGTAGGAATTTAGTTTACATTACATATACTATGTTAACAAATAAGTGAAATGACCTATGCATTTTTTTAAAGATTTTATTTATTTATTTTTAGAGAGAGGGGAAGAGAGGGAGAGAAACATGCATGAGTGAGAGAAATGTAGATCAGTTGGCTCTCACACGCCCCCCGCTGGGGACCTGGCCCGCAACCCAGGCATGTGCCCTGACTGGGAATCAAACCGGTGAACTTTTAGTTTGCAGGCTGGTGTTCAAACTACTGAGCCACAACTGCCAGGGCTTGACCTGTATATTAATTTCCTTATTACAGTATTTATTGATGTAATACATATTTATTGAGTGCCTGCTATGTGTCAGGCACTGCTCAAGGAACTTTGGATAACCAATGAACAAAACATAAAAATCTGGGCCTGGGAGGGGAGGGGGTCAAGGGCCTGACAAACAAAACTAATAAATAGACTGAATAAATCATATAATATTTTATTTTATTATTTTTAAAGATTTCATTTATTTTTTAAAAGATTTTATTTATTTATTTTAGAGAGGGGAAGGGAGGGGGAAGAGAGGGAGAGAAACATCAATGTGCGGTTGCCTCTCCTGTGCCGCCCCACTTTGGGGACCCAGCCTGCAGCCCAGGCATGTGCCCTAACCCAGAATTGAACCGGCAACCATTTGCTTTGCAGCTGACACTCAATCCATTGAGCCACAGCAGCCAGTGCTACTTATTTATTTTTAGAGAGGAAGGAAGAAAGAGGGAGAGAAACATCAATGTGTGGTCACCTCTCATATTCCCCCTACTGGGGACCTGGCCTGCAACCCAGGCATGTGCCCTGACTCAGAATTGAACTAGCAACCCCTTGCTTCACAGGCCAGCACTCAATCCACTGAGCCACACCAGCCAGGGCTAATATGTTATTTTAAAAGTTATTATTGTTGTGGGGAAAGAACAGAGCGGAATAAGGGGACTTGGGAGTATAGGGCAGATGACTGGTTTTAATTTTAAGGAATGTGTTGAGGGAAAGTGTCAGTGAGGAGCTGACATTTGAGCAAAGGCTCAAGGAGATGAGGGAGTTGGCCATGTGGGTGTCTTAGGGAAGAGCATGTCTGGTAGAGAAATAGCCTGTGCAAAACCACCAATGACACCTGACATGTTCAAGAAAATGCAGGGAGGCCAGTATGGCTGGAATGGGGTGGGGAGTGGGAATGGGAGGAGATGGGGTCAGATTGTGTTGGGCCTTTCAGGCCATTATGAGCCATCTCTGAGAGAAATGAAAAGCCAGCAAGGATTTTAGGCAGAGGAAAAACAAGGTGGGGTTTGCTCTCTTGAGAATAGACTGCAGGGTGTGTTTTAGAAAGTCCACCGTGCTGCAGAGCGGCTGGTGGACTGACAGGACTATCTGCAGAGAGAGAGGCTTGTTGCCATTATCCAGGCTGGAAATGAGGCTGGCCTCATCAGAAGGCACAAGTGTGCATTTTTAGGTATTTTGATTACATTTAAATTAGAAGATGCCTTGATAGTTGATATAAATTTTTTGTTTAAAAAGCAAAAAAGAAATTTCTCTCATTAGATCTTTAAAATTAGGAGAGATTACCTTTGGTTTCAATTCAGTAGCATTTGAATTTCTGCCCTGCAATTCATGAAGTTTGGAATCTTGTCCAAACTTAGGAGAAGAGTGCCCAAAACCTACTTTAAAATCACTAGAATAAAATTTTGAATGCCATTAGTTCTTAGGTGATTTGACATTGTCAACCTAAAAAGAATCTCAACCTGCACAGAACATTTGTGAGTTTATTTGAGCCAAACTGGCCACATTGCCAGGAAACAAGATCTCGCGAGCTCTGAAGAAGGAATTTTGCAGTTTCTTTTATACATTTGGAACTAAGGAAGGAATGTAAGGAAGATTAACAATTAACAAGATTATGTGCTCTCTTGAGGGTGGTTACACCTCAGAGGGGTCTAGAAAAGAGGATTGCTTCTGGCATTTCAAAGGTATTAACTTAGGAGCACAAAACAGTGGACAGGGCTGGCTTTCAAACTTTCACTAACAACATTATAGGTGGGGGCATGACTATCCACCAGGACTTGCCAGTTATACGATCAGATCACCCTGGGGGTCATTGAACTTGTATATACTCTTTTTCTCCACGATGTAAAGGTGTTGGGGTTTTGTCTCATTATCTTGTGCTGTAAAAGATCCCTTGCAGTTACCCACTTGGATAATATTGCTGTTCGTCACAGGGTGTCACACTGGCTTCCAGCCAGGCCGTCAGCAATGCCAGGAAGCTGGAGTGGCCACTCAGGGAAGTTGCAGAAGGAGTTTTTGAAACTGAGGCCCCAGGAGGATATAAGTTCTATCTGCAGAATCGAAGTCCACCTCAGTCAGGTAACTATACTAATGAAAGCCCTCTGTCTAAAGGCATCTTTGACAGACGGAGAGAGGGAGCTGGCCTTCTCTCTCCTGTGGCATCTTTCCATATTGACATGACAGGTCTTCCCCAAGACAGTGTGGTTATTTGTTCTCTGGGAAGTTATATTCTTTTATGGGATCTTTATAATTATAGGAGATCTATACTGGTTTTATTCTACTGGTAATGTAGCTGCTTACGATACTTTCAGCTGCAAATAACAAAACCCAATTCAAACTAGCTTGAACAATAAGTAAATGTTTCAGCTCACAAAACAGGCATTCTATGAGTAGGAAAGATTTCAACATTAGTTGATTCAGCAGCTCACAAATGGCTTCAGGAAATGAAATTTGCTGTCTCTCTCCATTCTCTTCTCCACAGGGGTCCGCTCCTTCTTGTTCTCATCGTAGGTGGCTGCCAGCAGCACTTACGGCTGCCTGCTCCCACATTCTCTCCTGGTAGGGCAGGGAGAGACCGGCTTCCTCTTGCTCTTTTTAAGGAGCGGAGCAAAACTTTTCTACTAGTCTTTCAGCAGACTTCCTGGTCAAATTTGACTCGGGTGCCCGCATGAGAACCAGTCACTGGCAAGAGAAATGGGATTATCCTTAGACCAGTTCATCGTATTCTACAGCGGAGGTCGGTTTCCCAAACTGGAGCACTAGTGCTCCATGAGGGAGGTAGGAGTGGAAGGGAGGAGCCACGCACCACATTGACTGCACATGGAGCCCGAGAGAACCTGCGTGGTATGTTTCATGTTCAGCAGAGGCATCCTCATCATAGTGTATTTTCATTCGTGCAAATTCTGCTGCCTGCTCTGCCCAAAGTGAAAAATACTGGTAAATAGCAAGGGTAACTCTGCTTGCCATTTCACTCAAGGAATGTATGGACCTGAGATGGGAGACATCCTCTTCTTTCCTCCGCTGGTCTGCCACAAGTCCCAGAGTCCCCACATGCTGAGTCTGATTGTTGTGTTGAATGCATTTCCCCTGGAGCTCAGCGGTAGAAAGTGGTGTGTTCTAGGGTGGGAAGTTAGGCTGGCACTGTGGGACTTACAGGGAGATGGTATTTATGGTGATTTTGTACTGATAAGTGATTGTTGCTTTATATATTAACTTTATTTTTTAATTTTATTTATTAAGATTATTTATTTATTTTTAGAGAGAAGGGAAGGTAGGGAGAAAGAGAGGGAGAGAAACATCAATGTGTGGTTGCCTCTCACGTGCCCCCTACTGGGAATCTGGCCCATGACCCAGGCATGTGCCCTGACTGGGAATCGAACTGGTGACCCTTTGGTTCGTAGGCTGGCGCTCTATCCACTGAGCCACACCAGCCAGGATATATTAACTGTAAAACTTAACTCCTGTCACTGATTCCACTGTACACATTTTCCCTAATCATGGTGTTTCAATATGTAAAATAATGGCAAGCCCCACAATCCTAAGATGATTTTGTCCTTTGGAATGATAGTGCCTTTAGGGCATTAATTTCCGATTGATAACATAGCCCAGATCTATCAGTCTAGTTGGTGTCCACTCTTCCTTTGAATCACTCACTCACCTGTAGTTTCACCCACTTGGTACTTTTCCTGCCCCTGCATCCCTTTGGAGGCAGCTGGAATTTGTCGATTTCTCAATGAACTGGAAAACTGAAACAGTCTGAAACACCGTGCCTGAGGTTGTGATACTGATAGTCTAGCAAATGGGAACAAGGAAGTGAAAATGGAAGGAAGTGTATTGAATTTGTCATAGACGCAGACTTGGCATAGCTCTTCAGAAACTCACTGTACAGTATCAAAGTTTCCAGTAAAGGTGTTTTATTATAAGATATTCTTTTTACCAAAAAAAAAAAAAAAAATAGATTTTTTCACAAGTAGATAAGCAAAAAAAGGAACACTTCCCATATATACAGATATAACCACTGTTAACATTTTAGTGTATAGCTTTCTAATCTTTTATCAAAAAATAAACGTAATATTAAGTATATGTATATATTTATTCCTGTCCCTTTGTAAGGATTCCATTGTATCGCACCATAGGAAGATAAATAGCTCTCTCTTGTTGGATATTATGTTGTCCCTAGCTTTTTGCTGTTCTGAGCAGAACTCTGCTGAATGCCTTCGTGATGAAAGCCCTGCACAAGGCCACAGCCACTTCTGTGATTGCTGACAGAGGGGGCGCTCTGTGAAAAGCAGGGTGAAGTTTTTAGGCTTTGGATATATTCTGTCAGACTGTTCCCCAGAAATGAAATAGTTCAACTCTACCAGCATAATATGACTGTGAGTTTCCCCTTGCACTATCAGTGCCGCAAACTTTGAAGATTGTCAACTAGATAACAAAATGTTTTATTTGAATTCTAATTTCTTTATTTGTGAAGTTGGATATTTTTTTAATTAAATTTTATTTTAATTGTTGTTCTTATACAGTTTTCTGTCTTCTACTCCCATCCCGTCCCTCCGCCCCAGCCCTCCCCAGCTCCCTCCCATTTCCACCACCCCCCCAGCTTTTGTCCATATGTCTTTCATACTTGTTGCTCTAATCCCTTCCCCTTTTCCCTGGATATTCCTATCCCTCTCCTCTCTTGTTCTCAATTTCAGTGTCTTTAGTTATATTATGCTTGTTTGTTTGTTTTTTTGATTAGGTTCCTGTTAAAGGTGAGATCATATGGTATTTGTCTTTCACCTCCTGGCTTATTTCGCTTAGCATAATGCTCTCCAGTTCCATCCATGCTGTCTCGAAGGGTAGGAGCTCCTTCTTTCTTTCTGCTGCATAGAATTCCACTGTGTAAATGTACCATAGTTTCTTGATCCATTCATTTATTGATGGGCACCTAGGTTGCTTCCAACACTTGGCTATTGTAAATTGTGCTGCTATGAACATTGGGGTGCATAGGATCTTTTGGATTGGTGTTTCAGGGTTTCCAGGATATAATCCTAGCAGTGGAATTGTTGGGTCAAAAGGTAGGTCCATTTTTAGTTTT